>JAQIXJ010004296.1:0-11075 GCA_034700185.1 Phthiracarus laevigatus | reverse complement strand
TTTTTTAAAAAATTTAAATTTCACTTCAGCGACGCAACTGAAATGTTAATTACTTTTCAATGTTTTAATTTCTTGGCATTTATTCAATATTATTGTAATAAGTTTAATTTCGCTTTTAAAAATACCTTATTATTTTAACTGTGGTTGAATCAATTGTGAAGGATGTAGTGGTTCAATAGATGTGTGAAGGATGTTATGACTAAATAAATCTATTCGTTTCAGAAATAAATAAATTCTAAAAAGAATGAAATTTGTGCTTATTTTAAACTATATTTTGGCGACAAAATTTGTTCAATGATTTCTTTTGTGGTAACTCTCGGTTAGAAAATTCAATAATCTTATAAGCATACTTGGGTTAAACGATTTACGCGTTTTTAATTTATTATATCAAAAGTTTCGTCACAGTGAATATTTTTAGGGTACACTTTAGCAGACTTTTGACGGATAATTTATATAAAAAATTAAATAAGCTTAAATGCTCATTGATCGGCACATGAATGCTTATAAATATTTAATTTTTTCTCCCAAAAACTGATAAGTGCTTATAAATTTAAAATAAGTTATGAAAACATTTTAAATTTATTTTATTGAGGAAGTTTTCAAATAGTTTGAAATAAAAGTTATCCTCCAAACTTTTTATTATGACGTATTTATTTTATTATTAAGTTATTTTATAGAATGTTATAAACAAGTTACATAGGGAATCCTGAAATAAATAAAAGTCAATAATTCATTTTATTTGTTACTTTCTTGCAGAGAAGCTTATTATAAATGATTTTAACAAATGAACTTAAGGAGTATGTACCTAAAACAGCTTAATTTTTATTAAGAAAATTATCAAAACAAGAGTGAAACACACATATATATGATGGCATTTGATTTAAGATTGTTTATACAATTAATCAATTGGGAAGCAAGGGAATCGGTGCAAGACTTGGCAAAGGTTTGGAATGGGGAAATGTTTAGGAGTAGGTATTGGGTGGGATCACGGGACTTATAAGTAATGGAATTATGGACAGGGGACAGACAAACATCCAGACACACTGACATCTCAATCATATAATGGCAAATTTTCAATATGCCATAAAGATTTTTTAAAATCAGTTCAATATAAAAATAAATAAAAATGTATTTTATTGCTTTACAATCCAAAATGGTTAATAATTAGGGAGATCCAGATGGGCATAGTGGTATACCATCCAAATTTTTTCTAAATATGACTCTTACCCAAAACTTGACGGATTGACGAAAATATTGTGAAAGATTTTAAAATTTTTATTCAATATTTTCAAAAATTATGGTTTGAATAGATTTGTTTTGAGGCATGAGCTAGTTTTAGTCTTCAAGAGGAAAAATTAAAAAAATTGGTCCGAAAGCCAAAAAATTTATTGCTTAAATCCTTATTTATGAGTTTACTCCTTGGTTTAAGAATAAACTGGTTTGAGAATTTCTAAAAGTATAAATACCATCAAAACCTGGGACAATCTCATAATAATCATAAAATTTGCCATCATTTATTAACTTTAAATTGTGCTTATAATTGTTGTAAAACAATGACGCAAATGTTGTAATAAAATGACGTAAAAGAAGACCATATCCATTTCATCAACATTTATATCATTGTCGAATAAAATGTTATAAACTCAATCTAAATGGTTTGATTTTAAAATATATTTAAATATTATTAAAAAATAAATGGCTGAGTTTAATCGTGTTATGTTTTTAATTATGATTGTAATTGTACTGTTTTATGAAGCGATCAGCAAATTTATCCATTTGATCAAACAACAGAACTCAACAGCGAATTCTTACCACAAAAAATAGAAAATTGCGATCTTATTATTGTGATGATTATTATTCGCGAAATATTGATTTACTTTTCGAACCAATTATTAATTACTGTTACCATTTTTAAATTTAAGTATCGAATTTTTTAAATTACGTGAATGTATGTATGTATAATTTTAATAATTAAGAAATCGTTTTAATTTATCTTTAAAACAGTTATTGTCATAATCACTTTAATGTAAGACATATTTAATTCAATAAAAGCGATCGCAAATATCTTTTAATTTTTCAAATAAGTGACAGGCCCTTGCCTGTAACAATACCTATTAAATTTTACGGCATGAAAAATAATAATAATAATGTGATACTATGTTTGCCATCTGTAATTTGCTAAAATTACTATCAAGATAAAATTTTATTCAAAAGTTTAACAAATTTTAAGTTATATATTACCCTGTTTATAATTTAGTGTTAAGGGATTGGCTTAATAGTTTTCAAATAGTGGTTTGGCTTGAGAATTATTTCAAAATTATTTAGACATGTAAAATCGGTAGCAGTCTCGGGTGTAAAAATTGTAGTTGTTTACAATTTTTATTATTTTGTTGTAAATGACTTAAGTTTTCAAAAAGTTTTGGTTTATAATTATGTTTTTTTTATGAAAGTCGGGTTTTGTAGTTTTAAACACCGCCCGACCAGAACCCGATTAGGTTTCATCCGAACCCGACAAATTGGATATCTGCTTACAAATTTAAATTTCATCAATGGCTTAAAAATTATTAAAACATTTTTTACTGAGGCTTTGAAATAGAAATCACATTACTGTTTATTTATCTGTACCTGTAATCATCAATTTATTTATTTCAAAATGTAAAACAAACAAAACTTATAAATAACGCTTGAAAAGAAAAAAAATTGTTAATAATTTATGCGTGCGATTAAATTTATTCAATTATGATTTTGATATCCGTTAGTTAAGTAAAAAGACGGCATCAAAATTAAATTTTCAAATATTTTGATCGAATTCTTTTAATTTGGCCTTAACTTCAATAGATCTCTCACGCCTAACAGCAACCGGTGTCCACTTATTTTTAACCGAAAACGATATGTTGTGCGTTCCCGACTGTCGTGCATCAACAGGAATAATCACTCTTAACGGTTCGTTAACAATCAGTCTTATCAGGTGTTTTATGCCTTCAATATCCCGAAACAGTTGCTTCTCTAACACACTACTTGTGGCATTTTCGAGTTTATAGTCCGGTGTTTCGTTTCGTTTTAACCGACGACTCGCTAACTGTCCGCCAGTGCTTCTGATAGCGATCATATCGCCGGCTAATACTCGCAAATCGCTGATTATTTTAATGTAAAAGTGTCCCTCCTTTTCGCTGAGCATATACTTGCCAACGTTTAGGTACTGGTCGTCATCGTTGGGTGGATATAATCGGCATATGTCTACTGAATTGACTTTTGTTTGAGGGCATACTTTCCGGATTATCTAATATGTAATACGGAAAAAATTGTATTAAGCAATACCATAAATGGATATGTACTGTATTTTATCGATTCTGAATAACATAATTCGATCAAATCTAAGTTAGGCGTGTCAGTCAAAAATTTTACTTTAATCTTGATTTACCATTTTTTTGAAACGAAATTAATTGGAGTTTACTATTTTCATATGCATTGAACCCTTATTTTCATAGTTTTTTTTGCCAATTGCTCAGAAAACGAATCGATAATATCTTTTCTCGCAGTTTATATGTAGATTAGAATTATAAATACAAATTTTGCAACGAGAGTGAAAAATTATTATTGAGTTGCGTTTCATTGAAAACCCGATAAAACTCGTATGTACGAGAAATAAATCATTTTTTATAGATTTTATTAAAATTAAATAATTTTTTGATTAGAAATTTAAATAAAAACTTTAATTATTCAAAAAAAAACCAGTCATCGTGAATATTAGCTTACAATACTGTTTTATTGCCTGTTTCAATGAGATCATAATATGTAAAACAAAATATTGTCAGATCTATTAATTGAGATTAAGGTTGAATAAAAAAATTCGGGTTAACTGTAAATTTTGTTATTTTTAATGATGAGAAAGTAACGTATAGTTAACAAAAATAATATAAAAATATAAATATAAATGAACATTTGGAAATACTGTATAAATATATGACACACATAAGTTTATCATTTTTTAAAACAAGAATTTTAGGTGTATTAAAAAATTAATTTTTCCGAAGGGCTGAAAGTTAATTTTTTTAAATCCAGAAAAACCTAATATAAGCACCTTTTAGAAAATTTGAAGACTTGAAACCTTTATGTTTTAAATTAAAATACTTCGTTTCTAAAGTCATGAATTAAAGTATTGATTGAAAACCTGCAGGATTATAATTAAAACACCCATATATTAATTCCACCGAAAATTTAGACCTTGCCCATCCTTGGTTCTGACTTAGTTCGCAGCAAAATAATATAAAATAAAATTGATAAGTTTAAGTTAAGGTTATGTCAAAAAATATAACTTTTTTATTAAGTGGTTGGTTATAGGTGAGTTAAGACAATGATCAACTTTATGAATATATCTAGAAATATTTCCATTATTTAATTTTTTAAAGAAAATCATAAACAAAAACAAAAGTCTACGAGATCCTTGAATGCGCTAAAACAATAAATAAAAGCTTATATTTAAATATTGACGTTACATTATTTATACGCAAATATTTATCTACGCTCTTTCACATGTTAATAAATTATGTTTTCTGATGTCACATCAAAGAATTACTGAAAGAAAAAATATCGATTGTGTTATGGAAGTGTGTTATCTTCTTTAAAAAGAGTTATTTTACGAAATTTTGTGCAAATATTCACTTGTACTTACAAAAAAACAAATTCAAAAAAATTATGCGAATAAGGATAAAGTTTCACACCTAATGCATAATTTTTCAATATTACCATAACATTCACTATTGGGTTGGAACTCAATAAATTTATTTTCCAATAAAATATAAATTATGAAAATAACTAGATAAAAGTGCTTACATTAAGTTCGAGACCGCCGTCAGAAGCACAGTATCCTTCTATTGCTTGGATCACAGCCGGAGTTTCGATTATTCTTTCGGTGTGCATATTTATAATAAGCAACTCATTTCTCTTTAGCGCTAGTTTGTCCAGTATTCTCGAGCTATGGTACTGTGGTATACCAGTTCCCAATATTTTATTCTTAATATCTAAATAAACAATTAGACAAAATATTTATTTGAAGAATTAGAACATAGTATTACTATCTTAAGCAATTATAACATGTAAATTGGAAATTTTTATTAATTTATTAATTTTTTCTTTTTTTCTTTCCTGTTTTTGTATTTTGTTTTGTTTGCTAACTGTTTGAATAAAACATGTTTGTTAAATTATTTATTAACTTTATCTTTATAATCAAAACAAAAAAAAAATCAATTTCCATTTTTTTGAAAACTTATACTTTTCAAATCACAAAGAAAAAATAAGTTTTTTATTAGTTTCAATGAGAAAAATGATTAATCGCTCAATAATTCAAAAAATAGCTAAAAGCGAATTGATGACACTTTAAACAGTCACGAAACAAAATCAACAACAAACAAGAACATCACATCCATAGAGAGCTCACTAACATATAGATTGATCTACGCTAATAAGTTTATTTATTGATTAACAAAAAAAATATATAATACATACTGAATTCAGTGGTCAAGTTAGTGCAGACACACACACAGACAAGCGGATAGCGTGAAAGACATAATCATATGAGAAAGTGATCTAAAAAAAATTACCTGGCAATGTAAACTCTGTAACTCCGGAGCCATCATTAAAATCAATGGTAGCCTCTAAACCGTATCCTTCATTAATAGTCAAATTGCAATACGCGTTATTTACTGACTTTATCGATGTCGGACAATCAAACTGGACTTTATGGTTATCCAATTTAGACGCGGCTACAATCCATGTCCAGTTCGATATGAATCGAGTCCAATTTGTGGCCTGGATTTTGGTGTAAACGGTTGCCCGATATCTGCCCGGAATAAAGTATCGATGTTTGTACGTGGTTTCGTTACCCCATTCGCTAATCAGGTGACTGCTGTCGTCGTCGAAATCGATGGTGAATTCGATTGTGGTTGCATTGTCTAATGTGGTATTATCTGATAAGGAGAAAGCGATTTCGCATACAAACTCGTCGCCGATTTGCACTTCACTCGTCGATGATTTAATAGTTAAAAGATTTTCCGTTTTGATTGACGCGACAGTTATTAATAAAACAACACTGATATTAAGTATGACTGAGTGTACGGATTTCGTAGTTAACACAACTTTTCTTCTTTTCAAAAACATTTTATGCTAATTTTTTTAGATAATACTGTATTACTTAACCATAAAAAAAACATGAAACAAATAAAAAACTATGATTATTAATCAAATTCAGTGAAATTGCTGAAACTAATATGCAAAACGTAGGTTAATTTAAAATTACAATATTGATGCGTTGGAAAATATCTCATACTTGTATTTTCACTTTTTTTAAATGGTTAGATACCTATATTTTCCTATTAAAAGAAAAATACTATATAATAACATAATATATTGCTTATATACATTGAGATGATTAGGAAAGATAAACTGTAAGAGAAACCTTGATTATGATTAGTATATATTTAGCTCTTCATAGATCACATTATCTAGAAATTTGAATGCATGTCAGGTAAAAACTTAAGCGAAACGCTTAAACACTAAAAAACTTAACTTTGATGCCAGAAAAATATTTATTCTTTATTTTTTTCATAAACTTTCACTTGAAATGCCAGCAAATAAAAGTTACATTACTATTATAGAGCACAACACAGACACGAAACTGGATTTTTCAGTCCTACTAAATTTTTTCCTAAATAAATAGAGATAACAGAGCAAAGAAAAACCACTGTTTAAAACGTGTTTCTTTATTTTTACTCATACGCTATGACTGTGCCACGATGTATATGATACTAAAAACGGGTGATGAGTATCACTGGGACATGGCATTACTAATATCACCCACTAATCCATCATAAAAATAACTCTTTTAACTGATTCTTCGCTTTTTTGAATTTCAACTAACAATTAACGCTTTTACCAGTAGTGTTTGGCGTTTAACTGATAATAAAAATATTTTATTTCCCAAATAAATTAGCTAATGATACTTTCTCTCTCTGTCAGTGGTATAATAAGAACCATGAGATTTTTTAGATGATTAGCGCCAAATCCTTGAACGGATAGGAAGCCGAGAGAGAGAGAGAGTAATACCTGAGCGAAAAAAAACTAAAGTGGATTTTATAAATTATAATCAAGTCTCGAAAACACCGCAAGGTTGACAAACACTTTCTGGTGTGTGCAACGAAAAAAAGTTAAAAAGTATTACAAAACTATTTTGACATGTTTGGGTGTCCTTCATCGCCGTTCAAACTTTTTTAGCAAGTGTTTGAAATTTTTTTAAATTGAACCCATTGAAATAATTTGGGTGAATTATTGTGTGAAAATTTCATGTCATTTAGATAAATCGATTAGGAATTAGAATTGAGAACAGAAGAATACTGGCTATTGTTAAAACTAATTCGTTTCACTGAGTAAAAAAATTAACTCAAAAATTTTATCAATAAAAGGTATAATTACGATAAATGGGTAATTGAATGCGGAGCTCTATTAAAAGTTATATCGATAAATTACTCGTTACGTGAAATTATCGCGAACCTACAAATTATACGCTGAATGAATTTTATAGAAAAGTCTTGCGTAAAAATTTTTTTTGCAGAATAATTTAAACATTAATGTTTTGTTTGCCGAAAGATTTTACGATTTCAGGCGATCATTATTCACTGACAGATTATTTTCCATTGATGTGCAAAAATCCATGATCATATTAACAAGAACTTGCGCGTATAATTACCTCATTTAGTGTACTTTACAATGATTAGTCAAGCGTATATAATGCACAAGATATAACTAATTTTAAATGTTATTTTTAAAAAAGAAAGGATAATATTAGAAAAATACTGTAGCTACCAGTTTTTAATAATTTAGGAAAATTTAATAAAACTAAATATGTACCATTATTTTAAACCAACTAGCTATAACATGTATTCAAGTATTCAATAGTATACACAAATAGGTTATCTGAGATTAAGTTACTGGAGTTAAATATTCTTTGTTAACTAAGTTTTATTTTTTTAGAATTTTTAATAACAAAAAAAATTAATTAGCTTTATTGTGACTCAGTATAATTTCTTCTTATTTGGCATAAGCAATCAAAGCGGTTAAGAAAACAATGCAATCCAATCCTTATCAATTAATTATTGAATAAAAAGCAATGAAAACATTTTTCTAGTGTGACATTTGTCCTGATTTCAAAAAAATAAATATTATCAAAAAGAGCCCATCACTATCTCATAAAATATAATGTTATTTCACTCTAATCCCGAAAGTAGTTTTCCAACATTGCAATATCTGCGTTAAGTTACAATATGCCTGTGATTAAAGAAAGTTTTTTCAAGGGTTTTTCCCGAATAAATCACTGGCAGATGTATTATGTAATCAAGATATTTCAATTTAAATAAAAATAAAAACATTATTTAAATTTATTGAAAGATTTTTCTCGCGTTGTAATGATCTTTTAAATGATAATAATTGCCTGTGCTTTTAGAAATTTAAATTTTATTAACTATATAAAAAATTATACTAAAGGAAAAGTTTTTAGCAAAAGATATTCTCATTAGAAATTCAGTTTTTTAACAGATACATAAAAATTTATTTAAAAAGAAAAACTATTAAGAAATAGAATATATTAAAAGGATATAAATTGTAACAAACTTTTGTTATCAATTATAGTCTATTATAGTAACTTTTAATCGTAGGATTCATATTTATGATAAACTGACTAAGGGTATTTTAAATTAATTAACGATTATTAAATCAATCACTTACCTTAGAATAATTATTGAAATATTAAGTCAAACGAACACAAAAATAGCAATCTTTTCTGATTTCAGTTCATATTTCTTTTCTTAGATTAATAATTCCCTTAACTTTAGACTTTGCAAAATAGTAGTTTTTGCAGTATAAGTAACAAATCAAGTATTACAACTTACAATATATTTCTTCGAATCAATTTGAAAATTAAACTTAATTCTCACCATTGACGAACTCATGTAAAGTCCAAAGGGAGTCAAAATACGAAATGCTATCAAAATAACTGTTATGTAATATGACGAGATCTTTCACTCTCTCCACCTCATTCAAAAGAAAGTACATTCATTTCAAGGATTTAATAAACTTTTTTCTTAAAATTACATTCACACAGGAAAAAATCCATCGGATAAAAATATGCATGTCAATAATGTGTCATTTTGCTCTAAGATAACAATTTTCCCGCATACAAAAACCGCTATCCTTTATTTGTTTTTAAAAACTTATTCATTCTTTAAAATTTTTCAAAAATATTTATTTCATCTATTATCAAAAATGACGCTAAAATTACACGGTAACAGTAATGCAACAGCGTTTGAGGTTAGATGATCGCTGAGTTAGTGGATGTAGGTATTGTTGCCTATTGAGAGGAAATTGGAAGTATGCGTTCGCGGGTGGGTTTAAACCAGACTCTACCGAGTATCCCGATGTCTGTACTGTTATGGGCGAAGAAATCTGTTGCGTACTGGAGAATAACTGCCGAGAATGTCTTTGCGGTGGCGGTATTTGTTGTACAGTTTGGCTAATAAAAGGAATTAATTGCTCAGTTTGATCGCCGGATTGTGCGTATTGCTGGCCAATGCCGCTATCTATAAGTGGTTGTTGCGATACTATATTCAATGGCTGTTGTTCTACGCCAAAGAATGGATATTGTTGTTGATTAGACTGCTGCTGTTGTTGTACCTGCTGTTCCACACCAAAGAATGGATACTGTTGTTGGATTTGCACGTGCCTTACGATTGGCGCGTAGGTCTGACGTCTAGTTTGTATTATATATTTCGAATAGTGTTGAGACGTTTGTGTGCCATAAGCTGGGTTTTGTTCAATAATTTGTGTGACAACTGGTTCAAAGTCGAATTGTTGTTGTTGTTGCTGTTGCTGTTGTCCAGCATTTAATTCATTTGCGCGAGTCTGTTGTACTTCAGTAACAGTTTGCGGAACGAATTGCGGCGCAATTTGAGGGACGTTCGGGAATGGCTCTTCCAATAATTGTTGGGTTAATTGGGTGTCATATGAGGGGTTTTGTTGGACAATGGTCTGCGGAATAAATTGAGGAGAAATTTGGGGAAATTTCGGGACAGAACTCTGTATTATTTGATCACGGAATGGAATGCTTATTCGACCATAAATTGGTTTCCTTATGATCGTAACGTAGGTTTCTCTCTGCGAAACACCGCTGTTTCGATTATCCTCTTGCGTTACAATTTGTATTGGTTTTGATGGTAAGGATGAGGTTGATGTCGATACAGTTGAGATATTACTGCAATCTTCAACGGTATTTCCGAGATTGATTTGAGAATTTGTAGGCGAATATACTGTTTTCTGTCTCCAAGTGTTTGTTGCTTTATTGATCTCGATTTTAGCATTTTGTCCCTTAATTTCTATATATAAAAAAAATTAAAGAAATTGTTAAAATAATTTTATTCCCATTACGTTCAAAAATTTAATAAATCCTAAAGAGTGTTCGTAACATAAATAACCCAAAAAATATTAAGAAATAAATCAAAATTAATTTCAATCCAGTGATTATTTGAATACTGACCGGTTATCGTGAACGACAGTTGCGTTGTTTGCTGTGACCTTTTATTTGTTGCCGTAAATGTTAATAAGTGATCGGTTTTTGCTGTTTTCGCTTTATATTCCCGAATGATTTCCAATGGATTTGTCAACTGTCCGGCGATCTCGAACTCGGTGTCCGCGAAAAATTCTTTGCACGTATCCTCGTCTGGACCATAAACTTCTTGAGCATTATTGTTAGCAGTGTCTTCTACCAGTAGACACGAGTCTGTTCCAACTTTTTTAAATTCAATACGAAATACTTTGACCAATGGCTCTGAACTGTTACTGATATCAGAAACTGTCATCTGTTCTATGGCTTCGATGGTTTCAGTGGTATTTGTGTCTGCCGTATAATTACCGGTATTATTTGTAGCATCATTGTTACAAAGAGACTCGCAATCAGTGCTAATTGTGATATGAGCTGCGCTGACAAAATATATTAAAAAAGCGATGATTACAATCTTAATTAAAGAAGCCAT
>JAQIXJ010004295.1:0-11077 GCA_034700185.1 Phthiracarus laevigatus | reverse complement strand
AATAAATATTTACTATTTTTAAATAAAGGATTTCCCTAATTATCTTAAAATTAAAAAAGGATTGTTTAAAATTAATAATCTTTTAATTTGAAAATTTTTGACATAATTTATGGTAAATATGTGGGAATAATGTGAGCCAATAAAATTTCCATAAATTTTGAGCTATAATCTGCTATTTTTTATTTCTTATTAGCATCGTGTTTAATATACTGTATTTTATAATTTTCTTCGTCTAATCAAGATTGAAATAATAATTTGCAATGAATGAAATGGAACTATTCCAAAGAGTTAGGTTGCTATTAGTTTTTATTCAGATCACAGCTATAACTGGTGCCATATGTGTAGCAGTTGATAATTACGCATACAACACATTCTTTAAAGAACAAAATTATTGTAAGAAAACCCATTTTGTTTTAGTGATAAAATATTATTATTTCTATTGATTATATTGTACAGATTGTATAATAAAATTTTATCGACTAATTTAAAAAACATAACTTTGTCTGTGACGACATGTCTATAATTATATACCATTTTCTATGTTCAATATCAGAAAATAATTGTTAACCAATCATTTATTTTAATGTTATTTTCATGTAATTAATATTTTAGATCATTCTTTTCTAATTTACATCAATTGTATATTCGAACTTTTCTGGAATTTTTTCGGATTATTTGGAACAAGTAACAATAATATTCATTTGGCAACAATTTATAGCTTTGGCATAAACTTCTATATCATCGCTGGAAGCGTTTTTGTGCTTTCAATTGGCTCAAAAATCACTTGGATGTCATTGGAAGTAATTTGGTTACTTCTAAGATATACATTAACAGCTTTAATATCCACATTATTTGTTTATTTAATTTCACGAAAAGAGGATGTTTATAGAATGGATAATTAATTTGTTAAATATTTGTTACGTAATGTACAACTTCTTTAAGTAATTATGTATTAAGCTAATGTATAACATCAATGTATTGCAATTCTTAATTATTATGTCAGTCTTAATGTCTCTTATTTTGGTTTATCCTTTAACAAACTAAATATTGTCTCAAATAACACATTAGCCTTATATTATAAATAGCCTTATTTAAAATATGATTAAATTTCTTTCATTTATGAATTAATTAAAATAGTAAAATCATAAAATAGTCCAAAATCATGTTATGTGTTCGTTGTGAGTTATCTGTGTTCATGATAAATAGTTTATTAAAATCTCTTTATGATCAAAAATTGTAAAATGAGTCTAATTTAGAATCTAATTTAATTAACCTATCGTATAATATACTAAAAGAATGATCTCTCTCTCTCTCTCTCACACACACACACACACACACTCTCTCTCTCTCTCTCTCTCTCGCTCTCTCTGTCTCTCTCTCTCCCTCCCTCTCCATCACGTTCCCCTACCCCTACAATATTGAAATCAGCTAATTTTACGACCGTTAACTAACAATATAAAAAACTTTTAAACCGTTATAGAACATTCTTTAATAGTGCAAGAAAAGCAAAGGGTGATAATCAACAATAAAATAATATTACACGCGCAAACTTTTCAAATTTCGAAATTATATACATAAAAAGCATATTAACGATTTAAAACGTTGTACGGGCTATAACAGCAATAAAATGATTAATTCTTATTGTTGTGAGCGAATTTAGAGTTTAAAATGTAGTGATACTACCTCTCAGTGTCATACCTGAGTCAAAGTACCAATGTCAAAGTACATGAAAACGTGACCGTTTACTTTTACTACCTAACAATTTTTAACTAATAAAGAGCATTTGTTGTTTCTATTAATGATACATTTGGGATTTAACAATAAAACAACCTATTACGGTTATATTAACACTATTAAACTTAATACGGGATATAAGGCAAAAACTGGTTATTACTAGAGTCAAAATTATAGCATTTATAGCATATAAAAATAGCGCTATAAATACCATTAATAAATGACAAAAAAGCACTTAAAAATAGCATTTATAATTCGTGCTCCTATAATAATTATATGCTTATAATTTAAGAAATAAAAAAGTACCAAATGCTATCTTTTTGACTCTCTAGTCATTGCGAATTAAACAAATAAAATGTTTTATTCCCGCGGGTTCCAAAAACTAGTTAATCTATATAATTTTACAACACACTATTTTAATCAATAATGGAAAATATAAATATATTGTGAAAAACATTTCCTTATCTTCATAAAAAACAATATGTGCAAATAAGCTTTAGAATAGTGATTGAAAAGAATATTGATTGAAAATTCAGTTCCTTTCCCGCGTAACGTTAGTGAAACTGGAGATTAGCTTCGGTAATGGCATGAAAGATATTATGTTAGCCCGTAATGGAACGATAACGACTTTGTTGCTCTCTGTATTGTAACGATAATGGCTTTTGGTCTGATTTTATAAGATAATTTATATAATATATTTTTCAAAAATATTATTCAAAGATCAATTATGATATTTCATTATCAGTTTTAATATTATTAAATGTTTATAAACTATTAATAATCGGCATTTTTCAATTTTTAATTGCAACTTATCACGAAGAATTTTTATAATCCAAAATGAATTGCGCTTAGAGATAACACACTTCAATAGTAGAACAGTAATGATTGTAATGGTAATGGAATTTAAAAAACTAGCGGTATCAGTACGGTAATGAAGTGAGAAAAATTGTTGGTGCCGGTTATGGAACGGTAATACAAATATTGAGTGCGGTAATGGAACGGTAGTAGATAAGAAAAATTCAATGTTTTCAATCACTACTTTAGGGCGAACATTAAAAATGCACTGTTTGATTCTAATGCTACATAATTCATATTATAATGGTAATTCTGGTATATTATATTTCATAATTGACTCAACGATTATAATTAACTCATTAAATATTTATTACGTTTTCTTTAATCTAGTTATAATGTTATTAAATTTTTTTTATAATCAAAAGTTTTAAAATTTTATAAATGTTTAACACACGTACTTTGTTCACTTGTGTTAGCAATAAAATGAAAATTTTAATTGTTTTAATTTTATTTTGATGTAAACCACATCAATTATCGTTAAATTATTTTTTCTCGCTTAATAATTAATTTTGTTCATAAATAATTACTAAATTTAATCTATTAATCTGTCTTTAATACAATTTTTAACATTTTTTTATATAATAAATTTTCGCTGTTTTGCAAGAATTTATCATTGTCAGTTCAGATGAAAGAAAAGTTTGGTTCATAACCAATCCTCTTTATTATGTACACTAGTTTTAAAATATATTACGATATATACTGTAAATCTAGTGTAATTAAATTATATAAATCTATGTATAAGTTATAATTTCGTTTATTTAGTATATTTATTTAAAATATATAACATTAAATATACTACACAAGTTTCGTGGCTTTTTATTAGACACATTATTCTGAAGGTGTTAATCGTTTTGAATAAAGAAGAAACAAAAGCCTCTTTTGCCTCGTCAGTGAAAGCAACTCCACTTTCTTCTAATTTTCTTCAAGAATTCCGTGAAAATTATCATTTTAATTTTTTCTAGTTAGCAAAATACATATATAGCTGTTAGAAATAAAATTTTAAGTTTTATAAATGGTTGCTGTATCTAATCCAGACAATTATTTTTAAGTCAATTGTCTAAAGTATTATTCTTAATTACTGGTTAAACGGTTGTGATTGGTATTCTCCATCATACTTTGATTAAACAACACTTAACTTTAAATAAATGCGTGATTTTTAGATTGTTTATACTAATTATTATCCGTTTGCATTCGTTTTCATCAGCCGAATTAAAATCTTGTGCTACTGTTGCTGCACGATTCAAGTGGATTTTGTTAAATTCTCTCTTATTTTTTATTTTAGCGAAACCTCCACACACACATTCCGTACAATGTGACACGAGATTTTTTTCCTTTTTAATTTTAAATATCATATTTAAGTATAATTTAGATTATGTTATATAAAAATAGTTCTGTTTTTAGCAGAAAAATGATATAAATACGCTGATAATTCTGAGCCAATCTTTACCAGGAAGTAAAATATTGTCGACGTTATCAAATTATGCATATGCGAGATTAACAAATTTTCAAAAAATTATTAATAGATTTATTTCAATCAAACATATATACATGCATTGTTTTCCAATATTTTTTTTACAACTTAAAGTACCCAAATTAAAAAATATTCATTTTTTTTGTAAATAAAACATGCTAGCATTGGCTGAATTTATTGTCAATATTATCGTCAACGGATTCGTATCGTTTTTTACGTTGACCTAATAAACTAATTAGACTCTGCGGATCGCTTACGCCCCAGCTTTGCAGTTCAGCGGTCGCGTAGAATATGTAGATAAATGTTGCCAACACGTAAATAGCGGCCGATAAGGAGAAAATATTTGACCAATTGGCTAACGTTTGCTAAACAAGAAAAATAAGATCCGTGTTTTGTTAGGGGAAATTTAATTATGATTTTATAAAAATATATGTGTTGCATTCATTGGCATCAAACTCGACCCATTAACAGGGCATTAGTCAATCGGACATAGACTTGACATTTTTCTCATAGGTTTTGATAGTGGTAAATAAAACAACAAATTTTTTTAATAAACAATTTTTGTTACGTAATGAAACGTTTATAACTTATAGATTACGTGACATTATTTCCAAGGCTATAACAAAGACCCAAACCAACCCATCAGTGCTATAGTTACAAACCAACGATGGATTTGGCGCGAGTTGTTTCCGCCACTGACAACTCATTGACTGGTAAATGAATACGCGACTGCGTTTACGCGTTCACAGTCACACAGTGCACTATAATTATGTTCACAGCGTATATGCTTTACAAACTCGCACCGAATTGTATCGCTGATACAAACTTGTTGCTAAATTTTCACAAACTAGTTGACGCGCGAGTATATAAGCGCTAAAAACATTATACAGTAATACAATAACAACGTGTATTTCGTGTGGTATTAGCAAAACGTCAAAAAATAATCGTAAAAATGTGCGCTAAAACGTTGAGCAGTGTTAAAAAGTATTGCGATGGAATGGCGTCAATAATTAGCCAAAAATTAACGCTATTGAATATAATATTGAAAATTCAACGAATGGTTACAAACAATAGCGATAGCCTACCAGTGCGACGGCGAAAATTTGCGCAAATTTCAAATAGAGAAAAATGTATGTCCAATGCGAAACAATGCGACCATACATTAAAAAATTATTTGGAAAACTTTGAAAAATGGACCAAAATCGAGGTAAGCGCGCTGCGTGGCCATAACCTAACCACGAAAACCGAAATGCGTACCGAAAAACACTTGCATTGCGTTTGGCCTGAATGTGGCCAACGGTTCAAACGTATCGCTCATTTAGCGTACCATCGAAACAACGTCCACTTGAAACATACCAAAAGATATGCGTGCGTTCAATGCCCCAAACGTTTCAAGACGATGGAAACGTTGCGAAAGCATCGGATAATTCATCGAATTCCTATCAAAAAATTTAAATGCCTAATCATTGGTTGTGGTAAAAAGTTTCGGTTAAACCAAAATTTGAAAATTCACTCAACCGTTCATAGCGAATCGAAGCTGTATTTATGCGATTTCGATGGTTGCGGGAAAAAGTTTGCGCTCAAAGCGCATCTAATAAACCACAAGAATCGTCATTATGGTAATAAACCGTTTCGATGTTATTATAGTGGATGTGCCATGAGTTTTGTCACCGCAACCGAACTCAATCGACACTTGCGTGCGCGCCATCGAACCAAATTGAGGGCCAGTTTAAGACTGGCGAGAAACTCATTATGAATTTGATTATTATGTGATAAATAGATTATTAACGATCAAATTATATTTTGGAGGCACAAACTAATTAGGATTACTTTCATGCAACACACAGTCTATCAAACGCTAATCCGTTGGGCTATAAAATTCAACTTATTTTACTAAAATACGGCATTAATAATCAAACCAGCAAAGTGTTCATCAAATTTTCGACTGCTATTACACGACTATTTCGGCCACAATTTTATAAATAATTTCGTACATACCCCGGTTGAGTAGAATTCTGCGGCAACGATTGGCGACAGAAAGCCGGGCAACACGGCGAACGTGTTCGTAAGTGCCATAAGAGTGCCCGCATAGTCGGGTGCCATATCGAGATGAGTGGATTTTACGCCCGAATAACCGAACCCATTGAACGCTATTGATAGCGCGAAAAATGTGATGTTTAATATTGGATCGCATTCGGAGTACACCACAGCTACCATACATAGTGCAGGACCTAATAGCGCTATTGTAACAATTTAGAATTAATTATATTATTTTATCCTTACATTAAGTTATGTATATTTCTTAACATTATATCTTAGATTTGTAAAATGATTTATGTTTATTGAATTAAATTTTTATGCTATTCGACTGTATTCATAGTAAATTTAGTAGTTTAGGGCAGCGGTTCTCAAACTATGGGTCGCGATCCAAAACTAGAGTCCTTGAATTTAAAACTTGGGTCGCAGCCTTTTTTGAAATTAAGATTTAGTTATGGGTCGCAACATAAAGTTGACAATTACTAAACAAGTCTAATGGCATCTCATCTAATTGAACTTTTTTATACTCGAAATAAACACCAAAATAAATGTTAAAAAAGGGTTTGCGATTAGCGTTGTTTGAACAATATTAAATTATAGATTAATTGTGCTCTAATACAAGCATATCATTCTCATTAACTTTAAAAAATATGAAATCATGGGTCGCCGAAGAAATTTTTCAAATTTTGGGTTGCGTGAAGAAAACGTTTGAAATCCACTGGTTTAGGGACTGTTATATTAACCAATTATTAATTTACTATTACATAGAGTAATAGTTCTTAGCATTAATTCGGAGATTATGGGAAAAGGAATTTAATCAGTGTAATCGAATACCTATAGTATTGTTCACTTTTCGTATGACGTTAACCGAAACTTTGCCGCTTTTTCGGATTTTATCGCTCACGTGCGATGAAATGAGACCAACTATAATGTTGAGCAGGTATGGCAAACCAGACGCTAAACCATTCTTAATATTTGTAGTCATTAATTAAATTAAACAGTAATTAATTAATTGTTTTGTAAAACATTGTTTGCCAAATACTTTGGTAATATCCAGATGCAGTATTTTCGTGAAATATGTTGGCAATAGCGTTAACACCGTTAAAAATCCCCACATTTGGCCAAAATGCGTGATCATTAGCGCGTACAGCGGAATCGATGTGAATATCGCTTTCCATGGAATCGGTTTTCGCTATTATTAGTAATGAACGGATTTATTACAAAGTTATACCGCGAATAAATAGTATCGCAAACTTTTTTCATTGATTTACCGATCAAAATTTTTCAGCGATTCATCGGTATATAGTTTTATAAACAACGCGTTTAAAAACATATCATCGTTGCGCGTGTGTGATGCATAAAAAAATCGCCTAATGCTTACATTTTCGAATTAAAGGTTGCAATTCGCCCTTTCAAGGTTGTACATTTTGCATGGTTAAATTGTGTACGTATTTATTGGCTTAAATTATATTTTTTATTTTTATAAATTTACGCTACACATTATACAACTAAAACTGACGCTTGTGTGTTAAGGATGTATAGTATTACCCATTAGATAATTATTTAGCGCATCGTTAGGTTAGATTATGTACTGCTTCATTGAAGTAATCTATTAATATGTTTTATATACGTTCTATTACTAATTATTACAATAAGATAAATGAGATAAAATGAATTGGTAAATAGGTGAGTCTAAAATCACTTGTCAAACGTTTCGGGAAGAAAGACACTAATCTTAAAACGAAATTAAGCGCAAATTTTTAGACGATAAGATTAATTTATGACATAACACTCTAAAAGAAATTTACATTACCCAGTGTAGCATACCGTAGATAATGTAACATATGATCGGATCAGTGACAGTGTAACGAAGTTTTATTTGTCACTTCAATAAAACATATTTCAAACTATTGGTATTTGTATTTACTTCAAACGTTGCGTAAAATATTAATTTAAAAAATTCTACGGTTACCTTACGACTAACTTCTCCCAACTGGTCCCGCATTATATAATTGTACTCCGTAAGCGAAATGTGCGGATGTTTTTCTGGGGTTTCGTGAATCAATATGGCCCACAATACGAACCACAAAACTCCAGCGGCGCCTAATATATAAAAAATGGCTGGCCATCCGCCCAAAAACGTTCGCCCAGAAAGATAGCCCCCAAGCGGCAGCGTAATAACAAGCCCGAGACCTGACACGCCGAACACAATCGCTGTGCTACGACTTCTCTCCATTTTGGGCACCCATCGAGACTGGATTGCGCTCATCGACGGAAACGCCACGCCGTCTGCCAAACCTTGACCGAAACGCGTTAAGAAAAATAGGGCAAAGTGGGTGCGCGCAGCTATTGGCCCGACCAGCGACATAATAGCCGAAAATAAAACACTGCACCCGAAAATCCATTTGGCACCGAAGCGTTCGGCTAACACGCCGGCAGGTAATTGGGTAAGTATATCGCCGAAGAAGAATCCGCCCAAAATGATTGCCTGCTGACGGGAATCCCAGTCGAATTCCCCCGTCGGGTAACTGTTTTGGTAGGCATATTCAAACGCTGGACATTCGTCGCCGAACGCGTCAGAGGCAGACGAGGAAGAATTGAAGGCTATGGTTTCGCTATTGCCAACCATAGCCACTAATGCTACGCTAAGCACTACTTTGTACGAGTAAAACAGGCCGATTCCGATAAAACTGAGGAACACGAACACCACTCTCGCCGGTATCCATGCGTAGCAATACTTTCCGGAGTCGTGCTTGTATTCAATTATTTGGGGCATCATATTGAAGAAAAACTTTTTTTGGTTACTATGATGTTAGTTATTATTTAAATAGTTTAATAGGGATTAATAATAACATTTAAGTATTTTATTTTTGTTATTTAGCCCTTACTATAGCAAACACAAAACACTTCAGTTTAGTATTGTAAACACACACTAAATGCGTGAAACAAACGCATACTCACACACAGATTGGAACGTATCTGTTACTAAACTGTTAATAAATGTGTGCTGCACACGAAATTTTAGTGCATTATCTTTCTATCTTCAATTCAGATAATCAGCTGGCATTGATTTTGTTATACTAATTTTATCGTTTAATTTTTGTTTAAAGGCTTCCTTTTGAATGTTATGATTGAATTAGAATGGTCACTACATAACGCTTTATACTTTGTTGGCCGCATCTTCACGACCAATGCAATAACACGTTTATAAACTTTTTCCATGGCGTATACATAAAGCTCATGGTTACCGGTTATAAGACCTACGGTTATCGGCAATGACCGCCGATTTCAAAATTATTTGCAGGTCAAGTTGCTCTTAATACCGATAATTACCGGAATAATCTAATTTATAGTTCATAAATGCTTGTAAAAAACATGTATTTTATAAGAGTCATTTTGTTTTTACAATAATAACAATGTTTTTTATAATTTAATTTAAAATAATGCATCCAAAAGCTAAAAAATAAGAATATATCAAAAAATTCACATTGATTTGATAACTACAGTTGATAAAAAAATATTAGAAAATTAAAAAAACAAAAATATGAAATTTTTCATTGTAAATTTTGGGTCAAAACTCTAATTTAATTAAATCCAAGTATTCAGATTAATTTTTGCGAACAGATTTTAATGAAATTTTTTATAAAACCGGTTATTACCGCCGATTTTATATATTTTTTACCGGT
This sequence comes from Phthiracarus laevigatus, assembly GCA_034700185.1. Lineage (NCBI taxonomy): Eukaryota > Metazoa > Arthropoda > Arachnida > Sarcoptiformes > Phthiracaridae > Phthiracarus > Phthiracarus laevigatus. The sequence goes on along the minus strand of JAQIXJ010004295.1, from coordinate 1,294 downwards.
CATGTAAGAAATAAGACCGATCATGACCTCCGATTTATTTATTTTATCACGACCGGTAACGATGAGCACTACGTTTATAAATTGAATGAATGAGTGAAATATTTAATGACTGAATGGCTGAGATGATTTTGCAATTGGTTAAAACTAAACCTGATTATTCATTTCTGCTTCACTGTTTATCTGTACAAACTTGTACATTGCAAAGAGCATTATAGGCATATCGGTCATCGTTTAACGTGGATTGAGTCACTGATTTACTTAGTCAGTGGAGGACTATGACAGCACCGTTCCCACTGGCATCTCTGTTACAGTGCATGCTCGTACATTTATATGCTTTGTAAATACGCGCTGAAATGAGGTAACACCGACTTAAGAGTGAAAGAGCACTTTGAAACCGTACCGAGTCATTGAGAACAGGCTGTTAAAGCACTACACGTGCGTAACCCATTACTCCGCAGTGAGGGCTATATTAGTGATGAAGTTTATAAAATTAAATATTAATTTTTCATTAACTTTTCGGTAAATTTCCACGTATAAGCCTAAAATATTATTAGTAACGAATTTGAAATAGTGTAGTCAATTCGCAATGAAATCGCTAGAATTTACGGTTAAATTGTGATACGTTCTATAGTTTGCGAATGAAAAATTTACAACAAAAAAAAATAAACTGCTTCATATTTATGATCGATGATTTAGTTTATTATTATAAGCATACAAATGTAAAGAATTATTCTTAAAGTGATTGGAATTGTTTAATTTCATGTACAATAATTACATTCGCTAATTCTCATGATTCCGTTGTTAACCACGTGAACCAGTTAATACTATGCTTAATCAGTGAGTTTTAAATTTTTCATATGGTTTACAAAATTCGCTACAAACTGTAAAAATATAATTAATAGCGTCTTAATATTTAAATACGAAGACCAATAGATTTTAATTGGGGCTATTGATTCGTTTCTAAATTTTTATTTTTACAATTTTAGGCAATCATAATATAATAGTCTAACTGGACGAACGGTCACAAATAATGCCTTCGTCTACTGTAACGGTATAGAAGCAGCGCTTCGCACGTAACTATGATCACGCAAAACGTGATGATTATAGCAATAATCCATATGGGAAAATAGCACTTCGGCGTACCGTACGGAAACTCAATCTCACAGTTAACCACCGATTTAGACCAGCGATCGGTGGCAATATTCCAATCGTCGTTGAACACAACCAATTCACTGTCATTGCAATAGTTATATGCGATAAACTGTTGGCAGTCGTACGTTTGCCACATCAGGCA
>JAQIXJ010004294.1:0-11077 GCA_034700185.1 Phthiracarus laevigatus | reverse complement strand
TATTATCGCTTATTAGCGGCATATGCCACTTTAATATTTAAGATTAGTTTTGACATTTTTGCCGAATTTCCCCTATTATGACTAAATTTTGCGACCATTTTGAGACTGTAAAACACTATTTTTACGCCAAAAACCGGAATATGCCACTTTGAATATTAATCAAATTTTGTGATTCTTGCCTAATTTTGTCCATCTTGGCTAGTTTTTTGGTAATATTTTGCCAATTTGAGACTGTAAATCCCTATTTTCACTACAAAAACCGGCATATGCCACTCAAATTTTATAATTAATAATTGGTCACTTTTACCCAATTTTGCCTATTTTGACTGGTTTTTTCATCATTTTTAGGCTAAAAATCCCAAATATTACTGTAAATAGCGGCATATGCCACTTTAAATATTAATCAAATTTTGGTCATTTTAGCCTGAAATTGGTCATTTTGGCCAGTTTTTGGGTCTATTTGGCTATTTATAGCCTAAAATTTGCTATTTTTACATCAAAAAACAGCATATGCCACTCAATTTTTAACCTAAATTTTGGCCATTTTTATGTAATTTCGCTTATTTTTCTCAAATTATAGCCTATTTTAAAGGAATTTTGGCCACTTATCACCCCTTTTTTGCCAATTTTGAGCATACTTTTTGTATTTTTGACCCTATATTTTGTCCTTTTTGATCTTAAAATACCTTAATTAGCATAAGAAATAGGTCAAAATCTCTTTATTAGCATAAGCAATAGATCAAAATCCGTTTATTAACTTAAGAAATCGTGTTAAATCTCTTAATTAACATAAGAAATTAGTAAAAACCCTTTATTATCATAAAAGTGCGGGCAGACGGACAGACACGTAATTTCAAATACATATATCTGACAAATATGCAATCAGATAAAAAATTACTTAAAGTACAATGTCTCTTCTTTTATATTAAATTTACATTTTTCTAAATAATCCTTCATTTTATAATGATATTTTAAAATTTTTTGAAAAATATGCAGTATAGGAAACGATTTTGAGAGAGGGGTAACAAAAATAATCGGATTTAAACGGCAATTTTTCGATTTCGAAAAATAGCTTATATAGCATTTATAATTAATGATAGCAATTAATATCATTAATAAATCAGCTAAAACGACTCCAAACTATGTAATTTAACAAATTTTATGCTTTGAATCTCTGAAAAAAGTAGCATTAGTATCTTTTTGACTCCCTATTGATGATAAAAAAAGATAATAATATTCTAATTATGAGCTTTCCAAAATAGCATTTTGAATACATCCTCTGAGTATATCAAAAAATAAATATTTAATATATAAGTTGCTAAATTTATAGCCAGCTACTTAATATTTTTTATCAATATTTATTTTTAAATCTCGGTACACTTTTTTATAAATAAATCAAGTATCATATAAAAGACAAGATCTGTAAATACAGTATTTCAGACGTACAGTACTTTGAAAGTTAGCTCGTTTATAAAATACCTTATTAGTTAGTAGAGCCTAATAATAGTATGAATTTTATTTAACTCTAGCGCTACAAATTGCTTCAAAGGTTTACCAAAATAGCAATTATTTTTTGGACTCGAAAAATTCTGTTTAAATCGAGAAAGTTTTATAGGCATAAACTTCGGTTAAACTAGTTTTATGCGTTGTTTAAGTCAAAATAATGAATTTAAAATTTCAATTTTTTTAAAAGCAAACTAGAAAGAACATTATAGTGCGCTCACTTTGATTCTAATCTATATAATTAAATAGATGATCTCTCTCTTGAAACTGGTTTTTTACTAGTACTTTATTAACTCAATCGATATGTGCAGTACTGGGAATTAGAAATTAATACGTCAAAATACTAATTCGTTGTCTAACATTTTTGTATTTTATTTTTAAACAAACAAAACTTTTAATTAATATTGTTTCGTTAAAATTTTATGGGTAATGACACGCGCAATCCCAAAATTTAGCCGATTTAGCTCTATTTTGACCCAATTTTGCCTTAATTTTAAACATTTTCCCACCTATTTTAGCTATTTTTACGCGATTTTCCCCTATTTTAAAGAATTTTTTACATGTTTTGCGCCTATTTTAGCGATTTCTTAAGCAACTTAGCCCCAATTTTGTTGATTTTTTCCTCAATTTTGGCCATAATTGACTTTATTTTGGTCGTTTTTGGCCATTTATATACTCGAAAAATTCATATAACTCGAAATATAAAAATTTCTTAATTATTATAAACGTATCTACAGACGAACATCCGAAATCCGAAAAACAAGCTGTCTTATTCAAACAGAGCTAAAACATTTTTGAGGTTAATGACCGAGATAACCGAAAATTTAATTAAAAACCAATTTTCATAAAGCCGCGTTAAATTTGTTGTTTTGAAACCGATATGTAAATACTTGTTCCGCTCGTAGACCAAACATTTATTTTTAAAAGATATTAAATTTTAGTTAAAGCAGCGATGCACATCTCTCGAGCGGATGGCGTTTAGGGCTGACACTGTGAGCGTAAACGGCGAAAACTGAATTATTAAAGAGTTTATATTAAATATAGTAAAAAGAGCAGTTTATTTATTTGTAAATGTCATTTTTGTTTTAATTATGTTAAATTTACGGCAAATGCTTTCTTCATTATATCATCAAATTCTATCAATTACATTAAATCAGTCTGAATCGTACAGTCTGTGGCAACTAAAAACCGTTTATGCGAGTATTAAGCTAAAGGCAACAGTATTTCCTTATACGCTATACGTAACATATTTGCTTTTTTGACAATCTTTATGTGTACCTAATTATTGTTATAAGGAGTAAGCTACAGGATTAAGCCTAGTATCAAAAGCTGATTAAATTTTTGGATGTTGTATATTTTCCCGGCAGTATTGTTGGCGCGTTTTTTTGAGTCGTTAAACTATTATTGCATAAATTTAAAACTTATTGTTGTCTATCCGAATAAAAAACAGTTTGTTCTCTGTATAATAATTAATGTCTTATTTTATCATAAATATAATAAAGTTTTTATAGGTTTAGTATGTTTAGTAGGTTTGGTAGGTTCGGTGGGTTTGGTAGGTTAGAAAGGTTTGGTAGGTTCGGTTGGAATATAAAGTTTAAATAATATAAAAAAATATACATTTTGCTAATTTTTTAATTTTATGTATATGTAAGGAGATTTGATTGTAATTTTCTAAATTTTATAACGTTAATAAATTTTGTATTGTCACAAAAATAACGCGCCAACAATACTTCCGGGAAAGTATACAATACCCATTATTTTTTCTTGTCATTATTAAAAAAAAGAATTCAGCAACAATTTATTTATAAACAAAATTTTAAAAAATTTGGGGTAATAAATCATAATTTTAAATTTATTAAATTTAAAAAGCAACTTTACTTAATTTTAAGCTTCTTATAGTTTCATCGTTTAATTATATTAATTACGGTATTTTGCCATTTATTTATGTTAATGAAAAAATTTTAACTATAGGAAGTTTTTTATAAAAATTTTGAAAAATACTCATCAGAAATGAAAACGGAATGAGGATCTGTTATATGCAATTGGGAATAGATTATTGCGATTTTATTATACTTATTTTGTTCCAAAATGTAAGAACTTCGAACCCGCACCTTTTTCAAAGTTTAAAACCTCAACCAGGTTCAGTTTTCGATTTTTAATTACCGTAGTTTACGAACTAAAATTTGTTTTTTCCCTTCAGGTATATACGGTGATTTATAAGAGTGAAGTATGGCAGAGTGCATAACTCTGTTATCTTAACCGTTAACTGTAAACATGAATTAAACTATGTAAAACTATTCGTGTTAGTATTATGCAACGTATACTGACAAAAAAATTTTAAACAAATATTTGATTTTTTTAAAAAATATTTAACCGTAAATCTCTTGATAAATCAAAATTCAGATTAAAAAACAAATTTTATTTCGTGGAAACAGTTAAGTCACGTAAATTATCGAAAAAATGTGGTTATTGTTCGTTAACATTTCCTAGAATGCTGACGTTCATAACGAGATAAATTGCGACAAAAATTAAAATTTGCTTTTTTCAATATAACCCTGAAACACCAACAACAGAATGTCATACATCACAAACTTTTAATTAGTTTAAGATATGCGCATATAAAATAATAGGATACCAGTGTATTAGCAATTACATCGCTTCGATAATTATTAATACATCAAATTAGTAGCGTTTGTTATACATTACATAATATTCTTTTTAATGCTTAATAAAGCGAAACGAATAGAAAGTTTAAAAACATTCGAAAATCTACATATAATTTTAAATTAGGATTTTTAATCTATAATTTTTTTGTTAATTTGATCGCAGTATGTAATATATTTACTTTAATTTATTCGGGTAACGTTGGCACAAAAAGAATGCAATTCAAACAGTATGATAGATCGCACTAAGACTGAAAGTTACAGTAGACTATCTCCAAAAAATTTTCAATCTCAAAAAAATTATCACAACAATAGAAAAGCACAGACGAAAAGCTTTGTACTCGCAGATAATGCCATTGTACTGTATTCAGCACTTTTTCCAACAGATCTTCAATAACTTTGTATCGGATTTTTTTATTTGACAACAACTATCTCTTCAGCGTAAAACCTTAAAAAATGCGTACATGTATATAATGCAGGAAAGTATTCTCTAGGGATGAATATATCTTTACAATTACAATATTTTACAGTTTAGTTGAGTATAAAATTTTATACATGTTTCAAACAGAATCAAATGCTCTATTACTCTGCGTGCGTATTGTCTCAGATGTGTACGTTACGGGTCACCGATTGACATAACATGCCATTATTCTATCTATATTATTCATTATATACTACCGTCTGTGTTATGCATTATTATTTTGACAGAATTTGTTTTGTGGTTTATTCTGTTTTCAGTATTGTTTTAGGACGACTAATTTATTGTGTTGTAAGGCAACTATTCATTTGAATCCAGTGTGTCACAGAATTCAGGTGCCAGGTGTGCGATATAATTTGGATTCTCAAATAATATCCCCTGATTAACCATATTGGATGTCAACCGCTTGATTTTTTAAACTGTAAAGTGTACAAACCATTGTCAATTTTTGCTACGATTTGTTATCTCAAAATCTCAATGAATTACAATATTTTTAACTAATAATTAAAAATATATTTGCAATTTTTTGCGAACCAACCGCTCTTTTTGTATTTTAGCGATCAGTAACTTTCAAACTAATGCGCTGTCACTCTCTGTAAACATCGATTTCAGACGGATATTAATTGAAAAGCAACAAAATAACTACTTATTGATTCGCCGTACAGCGTAAAATTTCTTTATTCGCTCAAAACCAATTATTGTTTATAATTCCCAGTAAACTATTATTTTGTACTCCGCTATCATAAAATTTAACAGAAGCAGATTGGATTCTAAAAGTTATGTTTACCGAGTAAGACACTTTAAGTGGCAAGATTTATAGAGTTTAAAATCAAACAAATTAAAAAAAGTTTTTAGTGAACAAAAATAATTTTATATTTGTATTCTTTCCTTCTTTCTTGTTAATTGAATTTATATTTTTAAAAACAAGAATTCATTTAAAATCAATTATATCAATTTTATAATAACTGTTTATTAATTATTTTAAAATCATTAATTTACATAATATTTTTTTAAAAAAATCCAAATAAATTAGAAATTGAAGTGAAAAAAATTATGATCAAACAGAGTTACAAACATAATAAAATTCTAACTGAATCTAACCCTAAACTGAGCTAAAAAATCATTCATTGAATATTATTCGGTGTGTAAATATTGTTCAGAATTTCGTAAAAATGAATTTATATTCCGTTTTCGTTTTGCGCGCAAAATTTCGCTCACACGAGCAAATAAAATACAGTGCAATATTAAAAATGAAGTGTATAATCAAAATGTGAAAAAATATGTTGCGGTGAGCATAATAGGCATATACGCTTATTATGCAAACATTTTGATTCTATTAAACTAAATAAGCGTAATATATATAAAGTTTTTGAAAACGTTAATCAGCTTAGGAAAAAATAATATTTATAAATATTTTGATTTCGAGCATTTTATGCTGATTTCATTCATTCAATTATTTTTTTCGTTTAGAATAATATATAAGTTTTATAAGCATACTTTACTGTATGAATGCTATGATCAAATATTTACAATAACATAAGCAAAATCACGAATACGTATAATTCTTGGCATCGATTTTACCTCAAGCAATGAATACGTACTTCCATTTAATAGATGCCAACATAACAATAGCTTATTAGGTTTCATAAACACCTAATATACTGTATACTATGAATCGCTATTATTCTTAAGAAATGGAATACTATCCAAATGCTATATTATATGAGTACGGACTATATTGTCCCAAACTCATGAAGCATAAGCGTTGCTATGGATATTATAAATATGATACGGAATTATATGCAAGAAACTTATATATGGTATCCGTAGCAATGCGTATCACTCATCTGATTGGGACAGTGCGACGAGTAATTTATCACTGATAATGTTGAGCGACAAATATGATTATACAATATTATCCGAATTATATAATTGCGAACCGATAAGAAGATAAATCTTCAGCTCCCACTCTCGTCCACTTTGAGACTTTACGACTCAATATTTAATTTAATGTTATTAACGGTAACTGTTGCCATAATAACACTAACTCTATTACTTGAATTTAACTTTAATAGAAAATTATTATAAATGTTTTAAATATACAGTGTATTTCAAAAGAAACTGAACACATTGTTGGAAAAGCTTATTGTTAGTTGAGTGATTTTTGTATCAAATCTACGTTAGATGATTTAGTAAAAATATAACATATCATGCAATTATTATATAATAGCCTAATATGACTGATAGAAATACTGTCTATTATCTTAATTTAAAATATATTCTATTATATTTACATTATACTAAGTTATATAAAAAACTATAAGCATTATCTGCATTATCATTTAGAAAAGATTCGAATCTTCGAATCTTAATTCACAAGTAACGACAGATTTGGATTGACTTCTTCAGTACATTAATAAAAATCGCAATAAAATAATAAATGTATTCAATTAAAAGTATAAAGATAAACTATTTTTCTTAATGGTTTTGCGGCAAAGAATCAACACTTCTTTCTTCTGTTTCACAAATGAATAATTTATGAGACGAAACATTAACTTAGCTTTCTATACTTAAAAATAGTCAATCATATTAAATACAATGAGTGCCACTTTCGATAGATTAAAAGCGGGGGTTTTTATCTCAGTTTTTGTTAAAAACTAAAGCATATGGATTTTATATCTATTTATCTTTTCCTTACAGATAAATATGTACTAATAAAGTAATTTGTATATAAAAACTTAGCACGATATGAATGCTCGTTTTAGTTATTAGATTAATATTACTGTTAATTCATATTAATATTACTAAATATATTAAAAACGAGCAAATTATTTAAGATAATTTAAGCATTTTTTAGCATTTAATGAACTTAACTAAAAATAAATCAATTATAACGCGTTTAACAAGTGCTTACAAATGCCAAAATATATGCCAAAATATTATATATTTTTATTTTATAGAATTATGTTTATTTAGAGTATTGGACTTTAAGTATAATTTGCAAATAATTTTTTAACATAAACAAAATTATCATAAGTTTTCTAAAATTTGAAAGGAATTTTTTTAAAAAATAATTGAATAAATCCGTAAATACAATCGATGTTTCATAAATACATATTACATACACGCTATGCAGACATACTTAGCCAAAAATGTTATAATATAGACTTTATTAACATTTATTTCGATGTGAGATCACTTCAAAATACTGTAGACTATGAATTATGTTTTACACTTCATTTCGTAGTAAAATTTCGAAAATATAAAAATCTTATTTTTGATCGTAATCATATAATAAAAACTTATGATTAAAACATTAAAGAACAGAATTTAATGAACGAACTTTTGATAATTCGGCACATATTCCTTTGGAATTCAATCTTAAAACAATAAGCTGTTGAGCGAATTTTACTAACGCTCACACATTTTTCTGAATCATACGCCGCTATTTGCCGCAAACCTTGCCGTTATCTTTTGTCTCCTCTATCCCCGATAATAATTGCATTTATAAATTATTTTGATTGATGTGCATTAGCTTTTTATGCTTTCGTTAATTTGGGATTTTAGCAAATAAATAAGAATTTAATACATTTCACTTATGAAATATATGAGATTTTTATTGACCCCTCATTAATTTGTCATTGTTTGACAGTGAATGAATAATTAATCATCACATTATCTTCTAAATTAATATGTTCTGACAAAACCGAACTAAATGTACATTTTTATGCTATAGATTATAAGTTTCCTTTAAATATATATAATATCAAGTAAAGTTAACTTATTTATATTCTTCTTTTTCTAAGAATCGAAACAAGAAAGTGCCTTAATATTAACGAAGCTCAAACGAGCCAAAAATTAAATTATTTTTACAATTATACGAAATTTAGCCAAAAAACTTAATGAACCATAAACAAATAAAATAATGAATATATAAACCATTTTTTAAGGAATTAGCAATTCTTTTGAGTAAGGGGTTCATCAAGTGATGAAAAAGATAAGCACAAAACGTGGAACAAAATACTAAATTCTTCTAAACTATTATATGGATTTATAAGATATGTGATTTATAAGATAAGCAACTAAATAAAAAAATGCGCTTTCATAAAAAGTTATAGTCGACATTAATTCTATTGCTTCTCATCAAATTTTTGTTTCTCATCAAAATTTATTTGTCATTCAAATCTAAGTTTAATAAATAATATAGCTTATGCCCGCAGTTAGCGGAAGGACTAAAATAGACGCGGTCAAACCCTTATGTTCAACAAGTGAGAGAAAAATAATAATTTAGAAAAATTTGTACGTAAACTTTTATTCAAATTAATTGATATTTCATTTCATTAACTTTATAATATTCAATAAAATCAAAAACTGTTGTTTAATTTAATTTATATCTTTTTTATTATTGACAGCAACAATTAAAATTCAATTAGCTATAAAAAATTAATTGAAAAAAGTTTTATTTCGTAGCACGCGAAGCATATAATCCTTATCCTTATTATATATTAATCTTCATCTCTCCCTCTCTCCGTCACGTTCTCCTACAATATTAAAATCAGATAATTTTCCAAACCTTGCCTAACAATTACTAAAAACTTAATCTATTGTTGTTTTGCGCAATAAAGGTTAAGTGTGAAATGCAATAATAAAACAAAATATAAGAAATTAAAATTATTTAAACGAGAATATCAGCAATATAAACGGCATAATACTGTTATTTCCCCGCGAAGCGAGTTTCTAACTAGTACATTACTAAAAATATTGAGTAAACTTTGTATAAAATATTCTCTTAATTCGTTAGTTGATGTTATCTCTCATCACTAGTTATGTACGCCACGTGACTTACAGCATACCGTATTTTATGTGTAGGAAAATTTTTACTATTGTTTCATAAAAATGCTAATAAATCTCACTTAAAGTCCACTATTACTCAATAAAAGCCTTAAATAAAAAATTAAAACGATTTTTTATTTAATTTAAAACATTATTTTAAAAATTAAATTAAAAATTGAATACAATAGCCATATAAAAGACAATTTAATTAATGAAAAAAATCAATGGACATAAATATAAATTTTGTAAACACAATAGACCTGCAAAAACATATCCAGACAGAACGAGATAGGGTTGGAATTTATCATGACTGGATCGACATCAGAACAGAGAGCATAACAGAAAACAAACAAATATTTATTTAATAAAAATTAAGTTTTTTATGCTTGCGACAATTTTACCAATTGTATCAAATTTCAGTTTATATAGGATTGGTAATCAAAAGTAAAAATTCTAAATGACGTTTTGTTTTAACTGTCAAATTCTTACTGACAAAGTTTAGGGAAGGAAAGGGACTAAAGTAAACAAAGCGGAACATCACAGGACTAGTGATCGCAAATTAAAGGACAGGACGGGACGTTCATTTTCAAAGTTTATGCTCCTCTAGTTTATTCGGAATGTTGTTTTTTCTCAAACTAAAACTTTAATTAAATTATAGTTTAATTAAACTTGTGTCAAGTTTTATATTTTAATGTATAATGTAATTCATTTCAAAGGAAAAATGGAAAAAGTAATTTATTTGTTAATTACTAACCATTACAAATAAGTATAAATTTTTATACAAACAATTAAGTTTTATTTTTCAATTATATATACCCATAAAATAAACTTTATTGCCAGCGATGCACAACGCTCGAGGCTGAGCGTTAGTCTTTTACAGAGCGTGAGGGTTGAGGGCAGCGCGTGAGCGCATTTTAACAAATATTTTTAAAGATTTTTAAAATAAATTAAATAAAAATTTATACTACAACATAGATATTGTGAGCGTAATTTTTTTACAGAGAGTGAGGGCGAGCGCACGCATCACAGTCATTATCTGCAATATACTAAAGTTTTATACGTACTTTAACAATGATTTTAAAAATTTGTTACTATTAAATAGATGACTATATTTTAAACAAGCAAAAATGAATTTCGCGCCAATTTTAAAAGTTTTTCTAATCAAACTATATTTTCTTTAAAAATCCGATAATTAAATTTATCACAGTCAAAAATTAAACAATTTTTAATTCTTTTTTGATTTTGGATTTAAAATTTGATATAACCTATTAAATAAATAGTTTGTTTTGCGAAATCGTTTAGAAGTTTTAAAATTCTTTTCTATACAGTATTAACTTGGATATTATATTCTACATACGTAGCGGTTCTGAATTAAACTTGAACAGAATACCCCCAAAATGTAATTTTTAAGAACCGAGTTTTAAATGCAAACACAAGTGAACTCTTTTACGAAAAATTATTATAACTCGGAAAAAATAAATTTTGAAAACTAGGTCATACTTATTTTCGATGTACCGAATTATGAACGATTGTTTACCATACGATATACTGTTCAAATACTTCCTACACGCGCTAAGGTAGGCGTAATGCAATTAATGTG
>JAQIXJ010004293.1:0-11079 GCA_034700185.1 Phthiracarus laevigatus | reverse complement strand
TATGAAAAGCGTAGTGTATTCAGTATAAAACAGTCACGTGTTGTCTGGTTTAGGAGGAACGACGCCAAACACATTGCTACCAATACATGATTTCACTACGTATTTATGAGCTCATATGTACTTAAGCATACGATTACTTACGTTAGTTTGTATTGCGCTCTGTTAGCAAATATGTTATCAAATTGTTTACGCAATTCTTATACAATACGCAATATTGTCAAAGCTGGGAATTTGCCAGTTTTTTATTTTGCAAGAAATTTCCAGAAAATAGTATAATAGTATAGAAATTTGAATTTTTACCGCACTAAATATATAAAAGTCGAGCGTATGGATTTGTTAATGTCTGTCTGTACTTACCCAGTCTTATATTAATAAAGCACTGTTCGTAAGTGTTTCGGTTTAGAATACAAATTGGATAACAATAGGGAGTTTAAAACTGGATAGCGTTTAAAAAAGGAATTTCTAAACACAAAATTTTTAAGGTATAAAGTTTACAGTAATAAAACATATTTCAAATTAAGAGAAATTTTCAGTTATAGAAATAGAATATCTCCGTTATATAAACCTAAATTCAGAGTAATTATACACAATGTTTTTAATTTAAACAGAGAAAACTTTTACAGTAAAATAATACTTATTTTTATCCCTTTAAAACAATTTTATTCTAATGATAATACGCATAAGATCGGAACAGCCATAGTATCTGACAGCGAATAATAATTTTAAATAACGAGTTTTAAATAATTTTTTAATTAATAATTAATAAAACAAACTATAATGAACATTAGCGCAAATAGTCATTACTGAGTAAATACTTATGTAATTCGTTTAGTTATTTGGAAATTAATTGCCATTAGTTTACGTAAAAAGAACTAATTAACATTTTTGAAGAAACAACGAGAAAATAAAAATGTATAGAAATAATTTAAAAAAATCAGTCAAAAACTTTTCACAACATTGTATTTTTAAATTACATTAGAATTAAAAAGCATAAAAAATTAGAAAAAATTAAAAGTCAAGTATAGTTGGAACAAATCCTTCAAATAAATCATGTATAATATCCGGTGGTTGCGCTTTTGTAATATCAAAATCAACTAAATCATAGAAAACATTTTCCCTAATTACTACGTTTTGACATATATCTATATCACGTAATACTGTATTAAATGTTCTCTTCTCAAATGACTTGTGATCCAGCGCTGGTATAAATTGAATTTCATCATTTGTGGCATTACACCAACGTCAAATAAAACCAATACTTAAAACATTTGGAAAGTCCCATTAGTTCATGCTTTGATAAATAAATAATGCAACAAATAATTGATAAAACTGCTTTGTTATAATGGCTTCACCATCAAATACGATTTCTATTCCATTTTGTAGAGTTATTAGGTCTACGATTAAAGGTCTAAAAATATTATTGCAATTAAGATCAAATTGATATCTAGTTTTTGGCATTGCGTCGAATAGAAGTTATTAATGGTATAATAAACCAATGCAAGGGTTGCACGCCTACATGCCAATGGATTACATAGACAACAGTCATCACAACTTAATTCAATTCGTATTGTTGGTTCTGTTTCATTTAAATCATCACTGAAATATTGTCCATCTCTAAAACTTGTCAAACGACTCGAACGCTCTGAATAAATTTTAATATTTACCAGCGCAGGATTTATAATCTATATTTATAAAATATAATTAACTGTGTTTTTTTCATTTAATAAAATGTTATATGTTTCTCTATTTGATATAATAGATTTTATGCTTTCTAATACTGTAACATAATGATAGGATGTCTCGTCTTTTTCAATTAATTCTGGTTAATTTTCAAATTTATTTTATCTATATAATTATTTTGTTTGTACGTTGACTTTGCAATTACTTTTTTTTTAATTTTATTGCGTGGATTATGGTTAATTAAAGTTTCACAAATATCCAACATTTTGTAGGCAAAACTGCTTGCTACACTATCTGGTAACTTATGACATTCTTTTAATGACAATATTTATGTGTCACATGACTACACATCTACACAGTAGTCATATTTATTAGTCATGTTTTATTAGTAATAATAGTAATGTTAGTAATATTAGTAATACCATACTTACCATACTTACCCAAAAAGTGAAACGTATTCACTTCGCGCTTAACGCTGAAACTGAACATTAACTCAAATATTATTTATTATATTTTACATTGAAATTTATATTGAAATGAAAATGAAATTAAATTGTCGTTAATTTTGTGGTAACTATTCATGAGTACAGTCATTAATTAAGTCATTTATATTCGATATAATTAAATGATTTAAGCATCCATTCATAACACGTTGTGACAACAATTATCATACAATTCGGTTACGATTATCATATTAATAAGTGGTCACAACAATATATTCATGACAAATACTTGGGTCAAAGATTTAGGTTCATTACAATTTATATTTTCTCGTTCAAACTGAAAGCCAACACTGGATTTAGTTTTAGTTTCAACTATACTTGAACTAATTTTTAAAAATATGTAAAAGTGAAAAAAACTTTAATACCTTTGCTAACTTATATAATAGTACATTCAAACGTAATGGTAAGAAAGAATTTAAATTTACAAATTTTAGAATTTCTGGAAAAGCGTCTCAAATCATGGAGTTTTTCTTGAAACTTCAGCATTTTTAACTCCAGCACTGTCTAACGATTTTGACCAAAATAATTGGAATTTATATGTTTTGTTAAGCGATATTGCAATAATTGTTCTTATAGTTGAAATTATAAAAAGTGAAATACTGTTACTGAAGAAAAAAATTAGAAATTGTTTCAAATTATTTAATCGATTGATTCCAGATCAATAAATCTCACCAAAAATGCATTATCTCACACACTATCCAGATTTAATTCTCTCATTTGGTCCGTTAATTCTTTATAGCACACTTCAATTTGGAAGAAAGCATTCATATTTTAAAAAACTTTGTTCAATATTACATAATTTAATAAATGTTACGTACACATTAAGCTATTGACATCAAAGGATGTCAACAGTTCACAACTATATGAAACAATGAAATTCATTATAGTTTAAAAGATAATCAGCGCTGGGTTTACACAGATGGCAAAAATAATAGCGACTATATTATTAAAATAAAATAATATATGTGTATGAAAGATATTAAAATAATATATTTGTTTAATATCTGATATTTTGTTTTAAATATTTTTATATTTTATAAAAAATATCAAAAATAACAAATGTTAGCAAAAATGTTATTAAACTCATATTCTAGACGGCAGTTCCTATCATCAACAATCTAAACATCGTCATGCTTTTTGCCGTCATTGGCAGTTAATTTCAGTTTAGATCCTTTATATGAATGAACAAATTCTTGTAATCCTATAAGCTTATAACCAATTTTTCCAGTCTAACGGGCATCCATTCCGGGATTGTGACCAGTAGATGGACGCACAACAGTGTCGAACTCTTGTATTCTTCCATGCACTGGATCGTAAGAGTAAGCCATATCTCTGAGATTTGGAACAACACCTTTATAACAAAATAAACAAAATAATATATGTCAAGTGCTCGATATAATTAAAACATTTAATCCTCTATGGAACTGGTCAATAGAAAGAACACTTATTTTGCCTTTAACAAAGAATTAAGGTCCAGTAGCAACACGATATTCTTCTGGTATATCTAATGCTGTCAAATCACCAATTCCTTCTGGTGTCAAGACAAATTTAACTATTTTTCTTCAAAATCTCAATGAGTTCGCGTGTACTGTTGACATTTTTTGTTCCGTTTTCAACTTGAATTGGAGAAAGCGTTGTCACATTGCCGCCAATGCTTGAACTTATCAAACTTGAATAAATAAATTCACAGTACTTTATCTTGAATTTACAAAAAGATATAGCACTATTATTGATATTGTTCAAGTACTGGAAATATAACTTACAAGCCAGCTACCGGTTCCATCAAAATAACCATGTAAGCATACAATTGCCGGTGGATTTTTTCCTGAATGTTCTAAGCCACAAAAGTTTTCCAATTCAATTGCATAATACTCGCAAGCATAAACATGTCGCACTCTTTGTGCCTCTTCGTTATATCAAGGACTAACGTAATATTATTTGCTACATTATATGCGTCCTTAGGTCCTTTACATTTGGTTTATTTTTCAGGCTCAATGGCTTTCTTTTGTTTAAACCAATCATGTAACCCCGCATAAAACTCATTATATTCTCCAGTGCTGATTTGAATAGGTTTAACTGGTATAACAACAGTTCTATAAGGACAGGTGATATAGCTATACCCGGATGACGTGCACACAAAGCAATTTTTGCATCACCTGCAGTTTGACCTATGTGGTAGCAAATGGTGCAATTTTTGTGCTTCAATATATTGATAGATGGAACAACGTCTACTATTTCTTTTATTGAGTTTATTTAGTTACCATAGAGTGTTACATTAGTATAGTTTGTGTGCTTTTTATCAATTGGTAGCAAAAGTAATAATGTAACAATTAAACCAAAACATACGGTTAAAATTAGGTATGCCAGTGCTGGCTAAAACATCACCGACGTTGTGATCAGAACCAATGCTAACATTTCGGGTTTGGCAAATAAACTAGCTTTTTTTGATTAACTATTTAATAATATTTAGGTTCATTTATATTACGCATTAGATTTAAGGCCTTAATTTGTCGCATTAATTTTCAAGGTCATTGATTTTTGTGTGTGCATGTTATAATGAAAATTTCAAAATTTGAAGAAAACCTCGGTGTTTAACGAACATCAAGCTGTTCAGTGGGGTCAAAATTGTAGACAAACACGCACACACACACTTTCACGCTTAAATTTATTTTTATATTAATAATAATTTTAAATTTTAATAAAAATTACAGATTTTTTATCCGGAAATATTTGTGCGAATCCCGATCCCGATGGCTTTGTTTCTTGTGATTTCATCACTGAAGTTGCTATTTCGGTTTTGTTTGCATTTTTACCATTATACGACTCAAAACAGAATTAACAGTTTAAATATATATGTTAATTTAGTTTATATTCATTGTTTATACTATTTTGATGATAAGTGAAGTTTTTCGTTATGAAATTTTGTGATATAAACTTTTAAATCCAGCACTGGATAACTTCAACGATTAAAATACTGGTTATTAAATATAAACATTAATAGCATTAATTGCGATAATAAGAATAATAATTATTAATAGTAATTATAACGTTTTAAACAGGCAACGCTCTGGAAAAAGGAAGTATAAAATTTGAAAAGTATTTCGTTTTTTAAAACCTATTTTTTCTGTTTATTATCCTAAAGCACTTGATCTACACTGATCTCTTTTTTAACAGTGTAGTATCTTTAATTATCTTAAATTTTCGGTTTTTATTTAAAACTCATTTTCATTAATAAAATGTATTTTGATTCCTAAGTATTTTATTAAATTACGGAAAGTAAAATTTAAGTTTTAAAGTTTAAAATTTATACTCAAATCTTTAAAAATAAACTTTTTTGGATAAACTGTATCAATATGTTAATCAATCAATTAATTTTTGTATCATTAAGTTTTATTTTAAAAAGAATGTAAGGAATATCGTAAACATGGTAAGTATAACATTGAGGATAATTTGACCATGTTTTTCTATGTTTTTCGAACAAATAAATAAATAAATACCCTCGTTATTTGGATCACTATAGGATTAACCCGAACCACACCACCGGTGACTATAAACGAGCTAACAGTTTCCTCACCATTTCCGCTATTATTAGCATTGCCTCCACCACTGCCTCCACCACTGCCACCACCACTGCCACCACCACTGCCACCACCACTGCCACCACCACTGCCACTGTCAATGCCACTGCCTCTGCCACTGTCAATGCCTCTGCCACTGCCACCAACACTTCCAAATCTGCCACCGCCACCACCTCTTCTGCCACCGCCTATGCCTGTTCTGCCACCATCAACAGTACCTTTTCCACTGTTAACACTTCCACCGCCAACATTGCCACCGTTAACACTTCCTCTGCCTATATTGAAATTATCTCTGCTGCCGCCAACACTTCCTCTGCCTTCACCTCAAAATTTAAAAAAATTTAGTAAAAAACTTCGAGACAATTGATCTTTCATTAAATTCTATGTAATTTTTAAATTTTTAAAAATATTTGTAATTTTTAAAAATTTAAAATTTAATTTACCCCTATATCTGCCTCTAAATCGCATATTCCTGTCCATTTAAGTGTTAATATAATTAAATTTAATTAATAACAATGTGCAAAACACGTAATAATTTTTTTTGTAATTATGTGATTTATATCATTGTCTTTAATGTATTTTATTAAATGAAAGTTTTGGCGACAGTCTGCCATTATTTGTTACTTTCTGTAACAATTTTTACATTATATAATGTAAACTTTATTTTGTTATTCAAAATTTTGTTGACAATAAAAATGTTGCTGTGTTTACATTATATAATGTAAAAACTTTTTTAAACTTTTTAATCCATTTCAAATTGGAGTAATTTCTAACCATATATGAGCTTGCTTTTTGTTTTTTACGCGACTGAGTGTTCATTCTCTTATCATTTATGCACTAAGAAATGGCTACGCTGCTGTATAAAGCTTTTTTATTTTTTTTTCATTTAGCACTATCAAAGCCTATCAAGGTTACAAAAAGACAAAAAGGAAGCTTATATATGTTTCTAGAGTCGATCCAAAATAAGTATAGACAAAATTTCAGTGAGTAGAGATGTTATAAATTTAATGAAAAATGACAACCAATCAAATAAAAGTAAACAAAAATGAATATAACAGTGTGTTTAAATACTATATACAAGTAAAAATAATAAAAACTTATGCTATATAATTCAATGAATAATTATGTTCATTAAATATATCACAATTATTAATGCTGTCATTAATCCAATATTGTGATTCAAGTTTCACAACATGACGAATGCATTTTTGCCAATAGTTTTCTTGAATTAATTTAAAAGAATTATCAATTAACAAATCAAAGTCATACTTATTTAAATTGTAATTATGTTTAGAAATTAAATGTTTAAATTGTGCCCAAATTAACTCAATAGGATTTAAATCACAATTATATGGGGGAAGTCTAAGAGTAATATGCCCGAAAGATGCAATTAAATTATCCACATTATAAGTTGCAACATTTACATTATTATTCACAATTTCTAATAATTGATTTTTTCTCAATTTTTGATTGAATGCAATATTATTTCCTATTAACCATTGTTTAATTATTTTAATTGTAGAGTTTTTAGTTGGAGGCTTATTGAATTGTTTTGTATGTATTGATGCATTGTCGTAAATAATTACACTGTTTTCGGGAACATTAGGCAATAATTGTGATGTCAACCATAATTCAAATTTTTCACTGTTTATCTCAGTATTTGTAAAAATTTTAAGTGAGTTTGGAATGAAACCATTTATTGATCCCGCATAGATAATTGAATATCTTGTTCCTTTTCCAATTGATTATTTTAATCTTAATTTTTTTGAATTATTAATTGGTCTTAAAATTTTAGATTTAACATAATTCCTATGAAGAAATGTTTCATCGATGAATATAAATGTTGAATTCGGTGATCGTTTTTCAATTTCTCTTTTTGCAATTAAATATTTTATCCGTTTTCTTTTTATGTCAATTCTATTAATTAATTCACATCTAATAATGTTTTCGGTTTTGCTGTACTTATAACCCATTTTTTTAAATAAATTATAAAAAGTTTGTTTGCGGCAGTTTTTGAAAGATAGAGAATTATTATTTCTTGCGTTTAAGTATACGTCTTTAATTGAAGGATATAATTTTTGTTCATTAAATTCACTTATTATATGATCTAATACTTTATAATCACTTTTACCAAATTTAAAAATTGCTTTTCTTTGTCGTTTAACTGGTGATTCACATTTGTTTTTAATGATATTATATACTGACGCACGACTTAAATTAGTTAAATTAGTAATATCACTAATAATTGCACATTTTTTTAATTTTTCATTACTTTTAGTTAATGTATTATACCTGTTTTTTACAATTTGTTTAATTTTTTTGGCACAGGAGATCCTTTTCTCCAGTTTAAATTTTCTTTGTCACACATTTATTTAAATAATATTAATATTATAACTAAACTTATTAAAAAAATAACACATGTTCAATGTTTACTTTTTCTGTGTTTGGCGCTCAAACAATAATATTAACTTTTATCGCAAACATCTCTATTCAGTGTAATTTTGTCTATACTTATTTTGGATCGACTCTAACTGTGTAACTCGTAACTTACGAGTCGTAAGCTAAATGTTTCAACAAATATTTTGCTGCAAACTGGCGTTAGAGCGCAGCACTCATCTTATTTATATGCACATCGATGACAATAATCGGTAATGAGTGTGCGCATGTGTTGTCGTCTATGTTATTCAACTATAGTTGAATTAATTATAATTGTCGGTAATCACAACTAAATTACTATGGAATCAATGCTTGAACAACAGCGGCGATATCACGAAGAGAGGGAACGCTTAGAGGACGCTATGGTTAAGGAAAATATGGCCAAAAAGAGTTCGGTACGTGTTTATTGATTTGGGTTTAATACAAATTGATATTAATGATTGAATTATCTGATTTCAGAATCGCGATCAAATCAATTCAGACCATAGATTGCGGTTTTTACTCGACGTTAGTAATATATTCAACGCATTTTTAAAGTTCCATTAGAAATAGATATTAATGGGTGTTTTATATTTTCTATACAGCGTTACATGGAATGCACGGAAAATCTTCGTGAACTGTACGACGATAAGGATGGTTCGCGAAAGAGTGACATATACTCCATGTCCGGTCCCAACGAGTTTTCCGAGTTTTATTCGCGACTCAAAAATATCAAAGAGTTTTATAAGAAACACCCGAACGAGATATCGATTCCGATGTCCGTTGAGTTCGACGAATTCGCTAAAGTTAGAGATAATCCAAATGAAATAAATTTGGTTGACTTCACCGACGAAGAGGGTTATGGAAAGTTTCTCGACCTTAACGAATGCTACGCTAAGTATATAAACTTGAAAGGTGTGGATAGAGTTGATTATCTCACGTATTTGAGTACATTCGACCAATTATTCGAAATACCGAAAGATCGGAAGCTTAACGCCGATTACAGGCGATATGTCGAGTCACTAATCGAGTACTTTCAGGATTATTGTGCGCGAGTTAAGCCTCTTCTTCCTCTTAATGACGTAAATATTTTAATTATTTATTGTAATTTATATGGTTTGATGTTAATGCGCTAATTATTACCGTTTTTTACTTTCACTGATAGCACATCCAGAAAGTTGTGAATGATTTTGAAAAACAATGGGAAAATGGGACATTTCCGGGTTGGCCTGTATGTTCTAATGTATTAAATTAATTTGAATTATTTACCGTAATTTTTGTTTTGATTGTAGAAAGAAACGGGAAGTGTTTTGGCACATTCTGGCGCTCATCTTGATTTGTCCGCGTTTTCGTCGTGGGAAGAGTTGGCGTCTTTGGGATTGGATCGGCTTAAATCGGCATTAATGGCTTTGGGTCTCAAATGCGGAGGGTTTGTATATTTTAGCTGATTTATTTGATTTTTTCTGATTTTTAATTTGAAACACTCAGAACATTAGAAGAACGTGCGCAACGTTTATGGAATACAAAAGGGAAGAAAAGCGAAGAAATCGATGCGTCGCTGTTCGCTAAATCAAAGCCAGGAAAAGCTGGTAAAAGTAAAGATACGGAAAAGCAGAAAGAAATCGCTTTACTCGAAGCGCAGATTTATCGCTTAACAGATATACTGTCAGAACAACGTCAGGCCACTAAAGAAAATGTGCAGCGAAAACAGGCGCGAACTGCCGGCGAACGCGAAGACTCGGACGAAGAAGTATCGGAGTCGGAGTCGGAAGAAGAACAGGAAACGGATGTAATATATAATCCAAAGAATTTGCCGCTGGGTTGGGATGGAAAACCGATTCCATATTGGCTCTATAAGCTGCACGGTCTAAATATCAGCTACACGTGCGAAATATGCGGAAACGCTATCTATAAGGGACCGAAAGCGTTTCAGAGGCACTTCGCTGAGTGGCGTCACGCGCACGGAATGCGATGTCTCGGCATTCCCAATACGGCTCACTTCGCTAATGTCACGCAAATCGAGGACGCGTTAGCTCTTTGGCAGAAGTTGAAGGATGAAAAGCATAAAGAAAAATTTCAGCCCGCAAATGAAGAAGAATACGAAGACACGCAGGGAAATGTTGTCAATAAGAAAATCTATGAGGATCTTAAGAGACAAGGATTGCTATGAATTATTGATCGTATACTTTTATAAATAACGACTTTATTTGCATATTTCTTTAACATTTTCGTCAAACAAAAACATAATAAACCATTATGTCATTATATTGATTGATTTTTTAATTTAAAATAAAATCTGTTATTGCTAATATTTTTCTCAAATCGAAAGACGTCAAAAGAATTTCGTATAAGTTCACGACAATGATTGGACAACTTATTCAATTTCCAACTAAAGAGATGCTTTGGTGGGCAACATTAAAGTCGCGATTTCTATCTATAGTGGCGAATATTTTAAGTGAAGTGTTTTTGATGGATTCGAATCAGCCTCAACATAATTCAATCGAATTATCGTTCAATCTTTGGCTTTCCATACGTCAATCAATGCTTGTAACGAAATAGAATATTATTTAAAAATTTACAAAATAGGAATTTTAATCAATAGAATACTATTAACAGCGTTTATCGATACCTGCGTACGTTAAGATGCGTACGAGAGATACGAGAATATGCGTTATCTAACAATCAACAAAAATAATAACATAATTCACTTAAAGTTATTTTTTAAAAAACTTATAAACACATTTTATCACTTTGACATGAATGGTATGAATTTTATATTGTAAGGCTGAGAGATTTTCGTTAGAATTGAATCGTTTCCAAAATTAGTTTTCGGGCGCCAGTTGGCCAGCCTTAGGCCAACAAAGTTCAATTCGAGTCCAAAATGAGAATTTTTAGAGATTTTA
>JAQIXJ010004292.1:0-11079 GCA_034700185.1 Phthiracarus laevigatus | reverse complement strand
CCCTCCCTCCCTCCCTCCCTCCCTCCTAAGGGATCTAAATCTAATCTGTCGTTTTTGTACAAATACTACTTTTGTAATCTGTGTAGTTTTTGTTTGTCAACAATGTAATAAATTCAAATGATATAAATTTAATCAACTATTGCACAAATAGAAACATTAAATAAAGAAATAGTATCAAAGTGAGCGTATTAATAACGTTAATTCTTGTCTCTTACTATTTTAAGTTTTGATTCACTAATTTAACGTAATCTTTAACTTCTATAGATATATTCGTAGTTTAATGTTCTAAATCACTATTTAATTTTACAGATTTAACCAAATCAATAACTGTTTGATTTTATAGTGTTTTGGCCATTAAATTGCTAACTCATAAATGAATTTACAGTTCTTACATGCGGTTTTCTTTTTAATAGCGATAAAACTTTATAGTTATCTATATTAACGATTTTCGATATTAAAAATGTGCTTTTATATGGCGGGCGATACTTTGCAGGCACTCACGAAAAAATCGTTTTATCAATACTACATCGAATAATTTATAGTTTTGTTTACTTGACTTATTGATTTTAAAGCACAACACTTTTCTTCAGCTTTAATTATTCTGTTTTTTGCACTAACTCTAGCTTTTACAAGTAATGAAAGATTTTGTGTATTATCCACTGAATCTTGTTGTTCTAACAAAATAATTTAAAGTCGAATCAGATTTTGCTGGTATAACCAAACATTAAATAGAAAGGGCTAAATCCTGCAGTATTATTAATCGTGTTATTAATGTCTCACTGAAGGATTATTAAATCTATCCCAGTCTAAATCGTTTTCTTTTGTAAGGCTTTAAATAATTTTTATAAGTTTATAAGTCGAATTTCAGCGACCCCTTCAGCCTGCGCATGAAATGATGACGTAAGATTGTTTTATCCCCTTTCGATTACAATAAGAATTAAAAATGATTTCAAAAAAATATTACTGAATTATAAGTGTAATAAGTAACAACAAAAAAATGATCATTAAATTTATTTAAAAATGAAATGAAAAAAAATTAATTTATTGGTAAACCAATTAACTATTACATTTAAACATTTACAACTATAAAAACTAATTTTAACTTAAAAATTAAATTCGAAAATTGGATTCGAGCCCAAAATAATTTAATAATTTATAATATAGCAAGTGTTTTAACCATAAAACCACCACTGTGTTCATACCAAACTTCAATTAAAATATAGTTTTAAATTTTAAAATTACAATTTATGAGTAATATCCATCTACACAAAAAAATATTAGGGCACAATCACTTTGTTATTCATAAAAAAGTTACTAAAGCACCACAAATTCAGATTGATATGACAAATCATATAGAAATTTTTTAAAAGCAAAATAATAAAGTTAAAATTCTCATTATTCAAATTTGAAATTCATATTTAAAGTTGAAACATAAATTAATAATACAGTTGTGCTCAAGTATGGTCTCATAAATTGTTATAAAATTAGATGTTTGATCTGATATGCGTGTTTTTTTGTATAAGGTTCTTCATATGTTTGAATTGATGTTTTCATCATTTGAAAAAGAAGTATGCAAATACAAATACAAAGTCAGTTTCTAGTGGTCGAGGTCTGACACATGATGTGCTTCATGTATGCGGAAGAGGCCTAGTTTTACCTATAATCCGTTGTTAGAGATAGTGATCTAAAAATCAACTAAGTATTGATACCTTGTAAGAGGAGGTGTATGAAACACATTGAGTTAAAACCGTGTCAAATATGGCTTAAATAGGGGAAAAACAGTTTAAATTTGTAAAAAAAGACTAAAACTGTACAAAAAATTGCTTACATCAGCCGAATTTTTAAGACCATGTACCATAGCGATTTGTTTTTTGCATAACATTAAGTTATGTAATAATAAATATTTCAATATTAAATATTTTAAGTTTTATAAATGAAAATTTGGTATATCATATTTGATTTAAAGGTTAATGTTTTATATTATTTGTTGCATTTTTAACAATTTCAATCAAAAAAGGTTTAGTTTCTTAATTAATATTACTTAACGGATGACTCAAAATGAGTAATGCATTTGTTCAAAAATTAGTCACAAAATGTAAAATATTAGATTAACCGATTATATGACCAATAATTCCAAAGACAAATAAAATTATCTATTGAGACGCTCAGCGATCAGCATTGATATTAACGAATACATTAAAAGTAAATTAACACGAAATAAATACGAAAAAGTGCGTCTATTGAAAATAAAGAAACCTCGTGATTATAAAAAAACGAAGAAAGACGTTTTAACGGTAATTTACTAATAGTCGGAGTAACAAAGGATGCGCACTTAAGCGTTATTTAGACAACAAAATCGAGAGAGAGATAAGAAAAAGATCGCAAAGCGCTTATAAATGGGTACCGAAAAGGAACAACAACTAGTGCGCCACCACTACCGTCTGTGAGCACACCCATTCACAGAAAAGTTATCGACGCATTCGCCCATTCGATACGTGGCCTACAATCCTAAATCTCGTACGGAGCGTAATCGGTCTAGGCGATGCGTTACATTGGCGTCGGAGAAAAACGAAAAAAGCATGCATACGTATCTCCATTAGGACATAAGGCAAACGTTTGGTCTAAATGACTTTTTTAACAACATTTTGATCGATTTTGAACGTTTTTTTATAGATTTTCGAAATGATAATGCATAAACTGATGAAGTAAGGCAACAGTTTGTGACGAAGTATTGTTTTCGAAAAAGCGATACTTTACGTAGTCCTCGAGCGCATAATTACATGCTTTATGTTTGTCGCCGTGATTACTGTTGACTTCGCCCTGTGCACGACGAGATCGTTCAGTGGTTTTGATTTGGGCATCTACGCTATAGCCGAGAGGTTCAACGTTTTCGCGGTTCGTCCGAACTGCAAACAACGAGGTGCAAAGGTAGTGGTCGCGTGTGGACAATCGTTCATGGCGATTAATACTCGACCAACGGAGTTTTGATTTGTCTCACTTCTAATTAATAAATACATTTTCAAAAAAATTTTCACAGTTAATTTTACTCCTTTCTATTATTGTTAATATTAATATAAAAGACTTGTTAAAAAACATATTGTTATTGTAGAGGTATTCACAAAAAAAATTCATAAAACTAAAGCAAACCGTTGAAATGTAATTTTTGAGTATAGATATAAAAATATAATAAATTAAAATTACAGGCTTTAAAAAGTATTTAATTTATTCGTAAATTAAATCGAAGGAATTCTTTTATTTTTCTAGTCCCTCCATAAATCACGATAATGATCACAAACTACAATGTCTAGAAATATTTCTTGTTAACGGATAAATCAATATCGTCGTAAAACTTTACAAAAAACGAAATATTTTTCTTTTTTTTTATTTCAGTTAGGTCCCTGTTATTCATAGGCAGCAACTTTATCGTAT
Source organism: Phthiracarus laevigatus (assembly GCA_034700185.1). Classification (NCBI taxonomy): domain Eukaryota; kingdom Metazoa; phylum Arthropoda; class Arachnida; order Sarcoptiformes; family Phthiracaridae; genus Phthiracarus; species Phthiracarus laevigatus. The sequence continues at coordinate 7,650 of JAQIXJ010004292.1, read as the reverse complement.
TAAATTTATAATCGTTTATATGATTATTGTTCGCATTACATTTTAACAAATATGCTTTTAAAACATTGTAAATTTTAAATTTCGTATGTTATTGCGCTCTTTATAATTTATCTATAACTTACTAATTATTAACTAACAATTTATTATAAAATTAATTCAATAACTAAACCAAATTTTATCTTATCTCGAAATTAATAAGAATCGTTTATCAATTAATTTTATTAAAATTCATTTAATTGTTGGCTCTCTAATATGAAAATTATTTATTTTTCACATGAGATATTTATTTAAATTATTACAGAGCTTAGCTGACCTTTTTTTACAATATATTGATTTAATACTATTTATATTCTACGTTTTTAGATTCCTTTGTAAAAGTCAGCTATTGGATTTTACATGTCTGTCCGTGTGTATGTGTTAAGACGATTTTTAGATCACAAAAAATGAACAAAATTTGAGTATCAGGAAGAATATGAGTATCTTTTGCAGTCACACGTCTTATTAATTAAACAAAAACACGTTATGAGAGCCGCCTACTTGTGTCTATAAGCACAATTTTTGATGTTTCCTCGTCCACAGCTAAACTAAGAATGACTAAAAATAACCTAAACAATTACTGAAGTACAATGTTTTAAAATAGATAAAATTTTTAGCAAAATAACAATAATTAAGTTTTGTTTGTTTAAAAAATAAAATTACAAAAATGATAAGCAACAATATAATAAGTTTTTTTTGCTTAAAAGTAACGCAGATTATATAATTCACTCATCTATTCATTTAAAAATATTAAAGTCAAAGTGAGCGCATTAATAATGTTAATTTTAAGTTAAATTTTTATTTTATAATCCATATTTTAGCCAGTTTTCACTTAAACTTCTCGTATTTTAGTTATTTTGTCATTTTTATATACATGCATGATTTTTAGTTCAAATAAAATGAAATTAATTTTTAAGTTTACTAATTATTACTTTTTATTCCAAAAAATTGATATTGTAACATATGCAAATTGTGGTTTTCAGTTTTTAATTATATATTTTCCTGTAATTTTTTTCTCTTTTCTAATTACTGAATTAACTATTTTAATTAAACTAATTTATTAACTAACCTTTTGCCTAAACATTTATTGCTTTCAATAGCCGACATGTTCATCGAAAACTGTATGAAATCAATAGTTTGATGTCTGCTTAAAAAATAATACCGCTCTTCTTTATTATTTAAATAAGTGAAACAAATCCGCATAAGTCCAACTAAAATAGTGGCATCGATTTCGGTAATATTTTTGCAGTCAATTGATTGATTGTTATTGAAATAAATTTTGCAATCAATATATTCTGTAAAATCAGTTGTTTTAAATGCATTTTTCATTAACCAGTAACGTGTGTTCAATGGATGAGAGAAATTTAAAAGACATTCAACATTAACATCTTTACATATACTTATTGATGGAAAATATAAATTTAGATTGTTATTTAGATCTAAATTGACTTGAAATGGATACGAAAAGTAAATTATTGTGAAGTTTATTACTTGATAAAACATGATTAGAATACATAACAAGTTGAATGAGTATTTTAAGTTGAGTTTCAAGTTTTTAAAAGCTTTTGCTTTAGCTTTAGAATATTTTGTTTTAAATATGTCCATAGTTTTAAGTATTGTAGTTGAAAGAGACTAATTTTTGCAAAACTTTTAAATTTCTTTTGTTAGCTATCAATGTAAAAACAAACTTCATATTATTTATCAATATTCTGATGTTAATAATAAACTTTAAAAACATAGAACGACATTTGGTTCATAACATATGTTAAATTACTAATTATCTTTCAGATTTAAATCAGAATAGAAATTTCATCGCATGATTTGCATATATATTTCGAAATGTTTCAACCAGGGTGTTCCAGAGGAAAAACTGAACCAGGGTAACCCACCCCCCAAGAAATCTCAAAAAGTTGCCCCCTAACTAAAAAATGATAATAAACAATTCAATGTATTTTTAATGTTTTTTGGACGAAGGCAGAAAAATTGTCTTTGAAATAGAAGTAGTTTGACTTGTCCCCTTAAAATTTTGAAATGTCAGAAAGTAACCACCCTCCAGGCCGACACTCTCTGGGATACCCTTGTTTTAACAATTTATGGTGCAATATATTATTAAATATTGTATACCACATTAATCAACATATTACGGAAACGATATGTAAATAATAAATTTTAATAAAACTTTTAGTGCGTATAAATTATTACTGGTATATATTGATAATTAGAAATATTCGAATTGTTATGAAAATATCACTGAATAAATAAATTTAGTATATTATAAATCGTGATTAATGAATACTAAATAATTATTTAAATTAATTTCGCATGTTCATAATGATTAAGGCATAATATTATTATATTTTTTGACCCACTTTGAATAGACAATGCGTGCTTATGGATTTGAGTATTTCTGTCTGCCTCAATGTCCGTCCATGCGACCCTAAGTTTACAGTTTTTTGAATAGAAAACAGATTTTTGTATATCATCCTAGTTTGCAAGTTTGATAAATGAGTTCAAGTTGTAAGTTTTTGTCTGTTTCGTAAAATTTGTAAAATGATGAATAAAAAGTTATTGAAGACAGAAAAAAAACTTAGAAAGTTAAATCTTAAAAAATTAAATAAAACAAGAACTAACATTATAAAGTACTCAATTTAATTAATTTAGCTTAAATATGTGCATTTTAAAAAAGAGAATAAATATGTGCAATAATTTAGTGAATAATAAATAACTGATTTCCTATTAAGCAAAAAAGAATTATTATTTTCTTGCTTATCATTTTTTAAATTATATTTTTAAACAAATAAAATATTTTTAAAATATTGTGTTTTTTAGCAAATTTAATTAATTTTATGTATTATGTACAACTCTAACCTTTGAAATATAGTTTTGTAACTAATAAGGAGAGTAAAAATAAATTCAAATTCAATTAAAAAAATTCAAATTCAAATGCAACTTTTATTTTTTATTGTTTCGCTAAATATTTTTATCTTTATTAAACTAAAAGAATGATCTCATTCCCTCACTCCGTTATGTTCTCCTATAATATTATAGTAGAGCTCGGATGTTTTTATAAAAACATCCGGACTATCAAGTTGTAAAACAATGTGTTGATGACTGCCAGTGCTTCATTCGGTTGTTAGCACTGGTAGCGAAAGGTAGATAAAATTTAATTAAAATAAGTAAATCTAAAACCCGTTGACTACAATGGCGTCCGCGAATCAGGGTTATGGTAAAGTATTTTTAATTATGTTTAATTTAGTTTGTGTGTGTGTGTTATTTTGGTTTCGTGATTTAGAATAATATTTCGGTAGTTCGTTAAGTTTTTCACATCGTTTTATGTATTTGGGCGATGTTTGGACTCGTTCTTGACTATTTAGCAAATGGTTTTCAAGATCTTTGAGGCGAGACGTGTTTTTTCCACAAACGTGTGAACATAAGGGAAATGAGCCCACATTTACAACTAGAAATGTAACGCATAGTATTGCCTAAAAGGGTGTGCAGGTGTATGTATACGATCATAAAAGTGTTATTAAATGGCTTCGAAGACTAGTAAGAAGACAACGATCACAACGGCTATCACTGCCACAACAGGATCGTTATCCACAGCTCACTCAGAACCGGTATCGCCATTATCGCCATCGCGTTTAACGAGAATACAAGATAAGAATGAGTTACAGAATCTAAATGATAGATTTGCCAATAATATCGATGGAGAGAGGCATCTAGATGTAGAGAATAGTCGTCTGGGCGTTTAGGTTCAGTACGGTCATGAAATTGTTCATAGAGAAGTGGTTTCCATCAAACATTTTTGTACGAAAAAGAGTTGTCAAAAGCCCGAAGGCTATTAGACGATACCGGGAAGGTGAAAGCTAGGTTTCAGATTGCCGCTAATAAATTACAAGTGGAAAATGATGAGCTCACTAACAAATTAAATAAAAGAGACCAAGATCATGCATCAGCTGAATAAAGACTAAATAATCTAGAGAATTATGTTGAAGAGTTGAGAACTAGACTCAATTAGGCTATATCTGTACATCTGTACGAAAAAAGCAAAAGAAGAGTTGTAAGAAGCATTTGTTGAAATCGACGATTTAGATAAACAGTTGGCAACAATTTAAAAGCAATTACAGGAATAAACACTTCGAAAAGTTGATGCTGAAAACCGTATTCAAAGCTTAAAAGAAGTAATTCAATTCAAGCAACAGGAACAAGAAATAGAAGTGTAAGAAACGAATTTTATTCGGGAAACTGAAATATTAGAAATAGTGAATGAACAACTGAGAGATCAATATTAGCAAAAATTAGCTGATAATCTCAAAGGATTGCGTGCAGAAAATGAGGGTCAACTTAGACTTTATCGAAAAGATATGGAAAGAAAGTTTGAAAATCAGAATTCAGACCTACAGAATGCTTTGTTGGACGAGAAAAATAATCGTATCAAAGATTTTAAGCGATTGATTAATCAAGAAAGAGAATGAAAAGATATTGCTATTCAAGATAAAGACGTTCAAATCAACCATTTAAGAGATGAAATTTAAAACATTATGAATGATTATCAAGACTTGTTAGATATCGAAATTGCATTAGACATGAAAATAAGTGCTTATAGAATATTCTTAGAGGGCGAAGAAAGTCGTTTGAATTTATCATCACAACGGAGTCCAATGGCGTCTAGTACTGGAAGATGAAAAGATGGTCCATATTGAAGTGAATTCGAACGCAAAATCTGATGTGGAAACCAATGATCAGGATCAGGAAGACAATAATGTGAAGCCTTTCAATAATAGGAGAAAAAGAGTTTTCATTGAGTTTTTGGCAACTGCTTAGAAGTGCTGGTACGCATGAAACCAAATTCAGGTTTAATCGCGCTATCGTTATTAAGCCGAATTCCTACGTTCCTGTTTGGAGTTCGGATAGTAATGCTGTTCATTCTCCTCCGACTGATATCGTAATGGCAGGATATAATGTCCTGTTTATCGAGGAGCTATGGACCGCTTATGTAATTCTTTGTATCAAGTTTGTTTCATAACATTTTTCATATTTGCTCTCCTCTAATACGCGCGTTGGGATGATAGTTTGTTTCTATAAATAGTTTTATGAACCGAATTTTGTTTTGTCGGTTGACGACAATGTGTTTTCAAACATTTAAAGTTGCGAATAAGTTAATATTGATTGGAACGCAAGGAATGATTTGTTTTAAAATGCTCTGCATAATTATTGTTTACCTTAAATTGTCGGGATATTAGAATGTTGGCAGGCCTTTATCCGGTTTGTTTAAAATTTATGGCTGTTAAATGTTTTGGAGAGCATACCTGTCCCGTCAGAGTGTATAAAGGAGATGCTAATCGGAGATTACTAAATAAAAATTTTAAAGCAGTTGTTGAACAAACAAAGAGATTAATTGAAAGAAAATGAATTTTACCAGGAGATATTCCTGTTATAGAAAATGATGAAATAACGCAAGTAAACTTATGGGAAAATACTAAAGACTTGGATAAGCTGTCTATAAAAGAAAAGAATAAAACGTATTGTGATAAAAGACACCAGGACAAACGATTTAGCGTTGGAGCGTTGGAGATCTTGTAATGCTATATTCACCAATCAGATGTGTAGTCAAAAGTTGCAAATTGGATTATTATTATACGCCACTGGTATATGAACATAAAATGGGTCGTAACAGCACAGATGTGGTTCACATAAGTAGGCTACAGGCATGGAAATCCAGATATGAGTTGGGGCTGATTAAACAGAATGACACAGTGGCAAATAAAAACTCGAGTATTGGCAGATTGTCGCAGCTGGCTCTGATTTTGATGTTATTATTTAATATGGCAACAGGTGTTTATGCATTTGCTCGCTCTGATCCTTTAATTTGTATTCTTACTGACAAATATGTCTTAAATAAAGTACAGTCGAATCAATTGAGTAAAACTTTGCCTAAGTTATGTGACGGAGTTTTCAAAGACGTAGACCAGAAATTATAGAGGGCCTGGTGTTATGAAACATGTAAGTCGAGTATAAAAGATCCATTAAAATTGATGTGGATATATGGCCTAGTTAGAAGCAAGAAAGCTGTTCCAGTAATTGTTGCTGTTTTCTGAGCTATTGCTGTGGCCGGAGTGATCATATATATTAACGAAATAAAAACATCGAGACAAATGGATAAACTTAAAGTAGAAGTTTACGAAATTCGTAGATTAGTATTTGCGGGACAAAAAGTAAATCGGCATTTTAAAAAAACTTTGCATATGTTTGGTGATAAAGTGGAAGTAAATGAGTTGTAAAATTTAAAAAGAAGTAGTCAATTGCGTTCTGATGTTAGTTTAGCTGTAAATTTGGCGAATGAGATGGCAAAAATAGAATTAATTTTAAAACAATGTGCGGATATGTGGCGTTCTGGTAATGTCTATGATCAATTGATGGATTGCTTTGGGACTTAGATTGGCTTGTGATAAAGTGTGTCCTATAAACAAAGCTAAACCAATTTCATGTTCTAATAATGATAATGACAAACTAATATGGTTACAAATATACGCGAAAGAATTTGATATTAAATTTCAAATTATTAAAGCAAATGTTTTTACTATTTACGAAATGTGTTGTTATAAATAAAGAGTTCATGTCCATTGTCTTTCGGTCATTGTACATGAATGTTGATTATTAACTGCTTATTGCTATGAATGTATTTAATCTAAAAAAGTTGCATTTATCAAATGGTATACCATCTATCAGTCACATATATAGCTATAATGCATTACTGTTTACTTGCGAAACAATAAGAATAAAAGTAGAAACGCGTGTCTGATGAGGAGAAACAACGCTGGTGTTATGGCTTGTCCAAAGTGGACGAACGAAGATGGCTTTGAAATTCAATACTATTCGATATAAAAACATTGAATATAAATATGCTGCTAAATGTTTTCAAAAAAGTCTTGTTTAAAAGTTCGTACGTTATAATCATTTTAAAAATGTGTTGCATAAAATTATGTTATATAATTCAAAAACCCATAAAATTCAAAGTTATAAACGTGAAATACATACTATTAAAACTAAACAAGAGTGGAACACACATATGATGGCATATTGAACCATATTAAGGCGAGCTAGAAGTAGTGAACTGTTAAAGATAGGTTATCGGGTGGGATCACTGCAACTGGAAGTTTGAAAATCGGGACGTGGGACAGACACACACACACAGACAAACAGACATATCAATCATATAATGGCAAATTTTCAATATGCCATAAAAATTAATTTTCACACCGATTGATGATAAAAGATTTATATTAGATGATGGTACAACCTCATTGTCTTTTGGGCATTATAAAATTCAAACTCTGTATAACATAATATATCTTATTAAAATAAAATTTGTTTATTAAAATAAAACTTGTTTATTAAAATAGATCTTAATAAATACTTTATTATGGTAAAAAATTATCATCAAACGCAACTTTACCGATAAGAGCAAGTTCTGGGTCTGCTGGTTTAGATTTATATAGTGCATATGATGAGGTTATTCTCGCAAAGAATGAAAGTATTACTTGAACTCATATCTCATTGGAAATTCCGCCTAATTACTACGGTCGTATAGCACATCGCTGTGGATTAGCTGCA
>JAQIXJ010004291.1:0-11086 GCA_034700185.1 Phthiracarus laevigatus | reverse complement strand
CTAAATCTATACGCGGCGCTAAAATATTGAGGATAAGTTAATAAAGGATTTAATAAATGAATCATATCTTAATTCGGATTCAAAACCACTCTTACTCTATTATCATAAGAGTTATTATTCGATAAAAAGAAACCATCAATTGATGGATGATAAGATATATATAGATTTGTTGGTTTATTTCTATGTTTCACCATGTTATTGATTTCCTGTTCGATAGCGAACTCATACATTCCTATTTCAGTTGAGTTCGTGTTGTTTGATAAATCACTCTGTTTTACATTTTATAAACCACTGATCTCTCCATTACTTCTACCGTTCCAACGGTAATAATTTTCATATATTGCTTATCTAAAATAGTAATACGAACTATAAGTTTAATTAGTATCGCTCTGGAAATGGAGTTATTTGTGTGTAATTTGGGTCTTCGCTGAATTCGAAAAATGCGGTGGAACTTGTAGAACTGGTTGTGGATTGCACTGAATAGTGTCGTCTGTCCGAAAGGAAGCGGTTATACTCATATAGTATAGATTTGGCTGATACCAAGTTAGTGAAAGATGCAGCTGCTTGTCTAACATGTCTCAGGCTGTAGCTATGTGTACCGTTGATGTTAGATAGAATAAAGTTTGATGAATCGTATACAATATAGCGATTTGTGCGCACATTTCTGATTTTGATCATACTATTAATGTCTGGTTCAATAACAAATAGAAATGAATTGATGTGAGGGTTACTTGTTCTATTAATTAAATTTTCTGTGGACACACGTTTGTCCGCTGCGTTCAACATTCTTTTTTCCATCATAGCGTAGATACTTTGTATATGACGACAAATTAATATAATTATTTCTACCATATCTCAAATGAGTATCACCGATATCGGATGTTGATGAAGCGGTAATATTTGGTGCCTCAATAAATTGTAATATAAACCTTGCCAAGAAGACGACTGAACTAAATAACGTAATTGTTAAGTTATACTGTTTTGATAAACACGACTAATAACTATGAGGCCATATCACTTGCGAAGTGATCAATTGATGTTCTTTATAATTTTGATTATTATACTTATTTTTAGCTAATTTTGAAAAAGACAGCTTTTGGATTTGAAATGTCCGTAACGTAAGAATTTGGACATTTTTAGTCATTATTCATATTAATTATTATAGATGTCTAATGACCTGAAATAATCCCAACAAGTAGAACTAAGGGTGCCATGGGCCGAATAGACCCCTTTAGTAGAAATAGGGGGCACCATGGGCAAAATCGACCCCCTTAGTAGTAAAAGGGTGACTTATGGGCCGAATAGACACACTTAGTAGTAATAGGGGGACCATGGGTGGAATTGACCACTTAGTAGTACTAGAGGACCCATGGGTGGATAAAAAGTAAGAGAGGGCCCCTGTGCCGAATAGACCCCCTTAGTAGTAATAGGGGGCCCATGGGTGTGTGTGACCCCCTTAGTAGTAAAATGGGGGCCCATGGGTAGAATTGGTCCTCTTAGTAGTAAAGGGAGCCCAAGGGTGGAATTGACCCCCTTAGTAGTTAAGGGGGCCCATGGGCCGAATAGACCCCTTAGTAGTACTAGGGAACCAATGGATGGAATTGACCCCCTTAGTAGTAATATAGGGCCCATGGGTAGAATTGGTTCCATTAGTAGTAATATGAAGCCCTTGAGTGTATATGACCCCCTTAGTAGTAATATAGGGTCTTTGGGTGGAATTGATCCCCTTAGTAGTAATAGGAGGCCCATAGGCCTAATAGACCAACTTAGTAGTACTAGGGGACTGTGGCACAAGTAAATACATATAATAAAGCTAAAATATTTATTTAATGACTCATAATAATGATACAAACTTTATATTTAAATCATAATTTTATTAATTAAAAAAATATTTACAAAATATTTGATACCTTTAATTAAAAATTATTTTTAGCTTTTGGCTTGGCTTTTACATCCAACATTTCTTCTACTAATTCTTTTATCAAGTTCAGATTAAAGGCATTTCTTTTATCCGACAATACTTTACTATATACACCAGACGAAACACTTAATATTGGAATTGCTTCTTGGCGGCTATGAATGCATGTCGGTGAACATTTATGAGGCTTCTGTTTCTTAATGTTAACAGTTTTTGCATTTCTTTTGGCCAAAGCGAAATAATGAATTAATTTGTTGTTGACAGCTCAAGAGACAAAACTTGAATGACTGACAATTAACTCAAGCAACAAATATATAGTAAAATAGTTCAACAAATGCCACATCAAAGTCCTTTTCTTCAGTCACCTCTGTGAAAAACACTTTGCCGGATCTGAAGATGCACATTTGGCACTTGTTTGATGCAATAAATTTAATTCCAGGAAATATTTCAGGCACAAACGTTCCCTTTTCGTTCATACTTTTTGATTAATCTTCTAAAATAATTTTAAATCCAAATTCATGAGATGCAACAATATTTTTAACACTTATTTCGCCCAGTTTGACATTATTGCCAAGCTTTTGAATTTTCTTGCAAATTTTCTCAATGCAATTCTACCTGATTCGCGCGAAGTTGCATCTGTTAAAACCATTTTACCAGTTTTAAAAATTAAGCAAGTAGTAAAAGGACGCCTTATTCTCATTGATAAACAATTCATTATATTTATGTATTCAACATTACAAGTATTTCTAGCAATATTAATTAAATCAAGTTTACAATTTAGATTAGCACAAATAGTTAAGTTTACAATTTTAATCATTATTTATTTATTAGTCGATTTCAATATCTGAACCTTCTTCGTCAGTGTCAGAGATGCTTATGTCGTTTTCATCGCCATCATCGTCATTAGTTTTTTGATTGTCATCATCACTTTCAGACTCATCGTTATCGTCATTTTTAATGATTTTGGCTGGCTTAATTGTAAGATTAACTCGAATTGGTGGTACGCATTTTATTTTTGTAAGTATTTCTTTCGATCGTTTTAGTAATGAATTAAGCTCAAAGCCTTCAAGCCCAAACGTGGATGTCTTAGCAAATGTAACCAAAGTTAATAAACAGCCCTCTGATCCAAACTTTTTAATAATCAGCTGACTGTTATTGGCTTCTAGTTTGCCAGTCTTTTTCTTTTGCTGCGTTCGCTTAATAAACCAAGTAAACTCTTCCGGTTTAAGACAAACACCATTCTTAGTTGCGTTGTTTTTATTGTAGTAATTTCTTATATCGACATAAACAAAACGCTTTCCATCGTCATTGCGGTTTCTGGAAACTCTGGCCAATTTATAATTGCCTCCAATGCTAGACGCAAGTTTGACCGAATGCAACACTTTCCAATTTGTAGAGCTCATTTTTTATATTTTTTGTTATTTTAATATTTCTCTTTAAAAACTTATGATCGACCTATTCAAGACAAAGTCTAACAACTTAATGAAGAGTTTAAGCAATAACCTGATTTATATACTCGACAAAAATAAGTTACCTCCCACAAGTAATTTTTAATGACCAATCAAATGATTTTTATCATATATCCATAAATTAGGACATCCATTAAATTAATGTAATTTTTATTTTATTCCCCTTTTTGAAATAATCAATTACTTTACTTCGCTTAGTCACAATTCCATAATTATAATTTATACATTTTAATGCTTCATAAACGTACTTTCTATCATTGTTTCCAGAATCAACTGTCAAAATTACTTTCTTATAATTAACGCGCACACCGTATTTCAATAATTTATCTATCTTATTAAATAACTTAATAGATATATAATCATTTTGATTCGTACTTGTTTCAAGATTTAGTAACATGTGAATTACTATATCATCACTTTTAATTCTTAATTGATCTTTGAAAATATCAAAAGGCTTTATATAATATAGAATTTAAATCAAAAATTACTGTTATTAGTTGACATGTCATCAAAATCAATTCTTGACTCATCAAATTATGCAAACTCCTTTAACTTTAATCAAGGTAATTATATTATAATAGAAAATGAGATAAATAAAAATAATTAGATGTAACAATAGACAGTTGCGATTCTTGGATCAACCATCTCAAGGTGGATGACCCCTCTGTCTACAACATGTATAAGGACACTTATTTCAATTTATCGGACAATCAATTTATCAACGCTTTTGAAACTAACGAACCGCCAACTATTGCAGGCCCAAGCTCAAGAGATGCGTATAATCAAGCTAATTACTAAATTGATATTTAAATTTCGAAACTTCAATTGTGATTTATAAATTTCATCTTTTATTTGCATAGCGTATGTTCCATCGAATGGAAACGAGTCAGACAGCTTTGATTACACACTTACAAAAGGTAATTAGATTTAAATTTTACTTAACATAAGACTTATCTGTATTTCATTTTTAAATAGGAGAATACCTTCATAGAGGTCTGATATGGAATGATCGCTTTGAGAATGATTTTCATACATTCACTTTACCGATAATTGAACCCTACGACTTAGACCACTATTATTATGATAACTCTAATTTTATAACATCAACCCCTAAGAAAGGGATCAATGGGCTAGGCTGGGAAAAATTTCTTTCAAATGGGACGATCGAAATATCGGACGATAGTTTAACTCATAATGAGATTATTGATATCTCCGATAATACTATACCTGTATCTAACTCTTTGAAATGTATGAATGGCACACTAGAATTTGCTCCTATGAGTCCAATACAATTTAAAGACTGTATGAGATATGTGAATAATTCAGCAAACGATTTATCATGCTTTGAAGGTGAATTAGAGCCTTTGAGCTTAACAAATGATACCTCAAATAGCACTCTTGATATTCTAATGAACACAGATGACGTAATAGATTATGTTTTGAACCTTCATGATGAGTACTCGAGCTTAAGTAGTCTCGGATCAATTGTAAGCGAACATTGATCCTCTACTAAGCCTTGAAGATTCAGGGTACTGTACTTATTCTGACCCCTCTTTATTATCTTCTTATAATTCATCAAACGAATCAAATTATAGTTTTTAAATTTTCGACAATTTTATAGATTATTAATAAGCCTGCATTGATTCCTTTCTATTTCTTTCTATTACATCATTATTTTTAAATGTATAATCACTTTATCTAAAGATTTATAATTACTTTATATCAATATCTTATGTATTTTATTGAAATAAAAATGTTTTTTTCTATCATATACATTGTCTCAATATTAATAGAACAAATTATGAGCAATTAGTATGTTTGGAAAACACAATTTTGAAAGGCAGCACAGTACACTTACTCTAACATCATTTTATTTATAAACAATAGTCACTTTAAACAATAAGTTTTATGAGTATATAAACAATTTACAATGTGAAATACAATCAGAAGCTGAAATGTCTGGTAAGGAGAAGGTCGCTCCTGGCTTTGATCTCGAAATACTAAATGAGGAACAGCCTCGCATTTCAAATAGATTTAGAAGAGAAGAATATAATTTCGATTTTGGTGTAACTCATAATATGCATCACATGATTCCAAATTTATTAGAGGCCAGTCGTGAAATAAATAGTCTTTACGAGCGAATGGTGCTGCCAACTCTTAGAAAATATCCTGATGACTACAAATACAATGTTTTTATTCTGCATAAGGCATTGAATCATAAACCAATATTCATCGGTAAGACTGTATAAATATTATTATTTATCGTAATCTTTTTTTTAAATTTTAGGAGGAAGCAAAATATCATGCTTTGACAGCAATGAATTTCTAACGGCTGTATATAAAGTTTCGCAAAGCAATGAGAGTTTTTTAATGACTGGAGAACTAAAGGTGACAGTTACTGTGAAAAAACCGGATATTTCTGGAAGTGCACGTAATAAGTACAAAGGTGCGCCAAGAACAGGCGAAAAACGGAGAAGGGATAAAAGATCACTTATAACGATTAATAACGATGGTAATATAAATTAAATTCAATAACCATTAATAATGATTGTTTATTTAGATTGTCTTTGTGGATATCGCGCTGTTTATGTTGGCATAATGTATCATGTTTTAGAGATAAAAAATGGAGTAAAAAATGAGTCAGAGTGGAAAAAGGTTAAAGGAGTGACATCTTGCAAAAAGCCAACAACGGTAGATGTACAGAAAGAAGGCGCCTTGCGAGTTTGTAAAGAAGCAGGCCTACCAATAGATGAACCGTTAACTATTTTACGAATGGAACAACTCCAAGAAAAATATCTATCCCCTGAATATCAACTTATTGTTATTGATGCCATAGACCCTTCAAATCAACTCTTCAAAGGACCATATGCCGAAAAACAAATTTTCTTGGAATATAAAGACAACCACTTCAACACCATAAAACAAATGCATGCTTATTTATCCACATCATATTATTGTGTTGGCTGCAATATTGGATTCAGTACGACGCATAAGTGTAGATTTAGGTGTCAACTTTGTGGGAAGGTTACTCAATGTCCAAAAATGGAATTAGTTAAGTGTGAAATCTGTTTAAGAACTTTCAATAATCAGCACTGTTTTAATAATCATAAAATCGATATGTGCTTAAAAGTTAAAAAATGTGACAAATGCGAAGTCGATTATATCGAAAAAAATAAGCATAAATGTGACCAAAGCAAGTGTAATTATTGTAGTGAAATATATGAAGTGTCGCCCCATTACTGCTATATAAAAACATTAGACATTGAAAAACTGATTGAAGCCGATAAGAAAATTAAAATTATTGTATGCTATGATATCGAATCGATTCAAGTAGAAGTTGAAGAAAATAAATTTCAACATAAAGCTATTTTATTAATAACAGGTAAGTTTATTTTATAATAATACCAGTCATTTATTTAAATTAATCTTACAGAAATTGTTTGCGACAATTGTTGGGATACAAAAGCCAATAAAAAGAAAAGTGAATGCGAATATTGTGGATCGGGATACAAAGAATTCTATGGTCTTGATTGTGTAAAAAACTTTGGAGACTTTTTATATACTGATTTAGCAAAAAAAGCAGCAAAGCTACAATCTAAAGTACTTGTGTTCGCTCATAATAATAGTGGATATGACGGCCACTTTGTGTTCATGGATTTATTTAAAAGAGACTTCGAAGACATAAATGTTATTATGAATGGCCTCAAAGTTTTACTATTAGATGTCTCCAACGTGCGCTTTATAGACAGTTTAAGTTTCTTTCAACAGCCATTGGCTCAACTACCAAAGTCTTTTGGAATAAGTGATCACGTGTTGAAAGGCTTTTTTCCACATTTGTTCAGCAAAACGGAAAACTTGAGTTATGTAGGAGCAATACCATCTATTGAATATTATGGAACAAAATTTATGAAAAAGGACACCTTAAAAGACTTCCAAAATTGGTACGATGAAGTTTCAAAGAATAATAATTACACTTTCAATTTCAAAGACGAGCTCATCAGTTATTGTAAAAATGACGTTAAAATATTAACAATGTCAATAATGATGTTTCGACAACTTTTTAAATCGACAACAAAATTAGATCCAATGACACGAAATTTTACTTTAGCAAGTGTTGGTTTTGAGTATTTTCGAGCAGTCATATTGCAGGAAAAAACTATTGGTATTTGTCCCGTTAAAGGTTACTCACAACAGAGGAATCAATCAAAGTCAGCAAACATATACCTCGATTATTTGCAAAATGTATGTGGTTCAACTTTATTACGAGAGCAACATATCGGTAAATTTTTCGTTGACGGATATTTTCCAGAAGAAAATACAATTATAGAGTTTCTAGGATGTAAATGGCATGGTTGCATAAACTGTATGAAAGATAAACGAGATGAACCATTAAGAGAGTTAAACAATTCAACGTATAATGAAGTTTATACAAAAACATTAGAGAAACTTGACTACTTAGAAAATAAAAGAAAATTTAAGTTGCATTCGGTTTGGGAATGCGAATATAAGAATATAAAATCTAACGACTCTACTATTGCAAAATACGTTCGTGAAAGAGGTCAATACTATTTAAACATTGGAAAATATGGACCAGCAAATATTAGAAATTCGTTTTTTGGAGCACGAACTAATAATTTATACTTTACTTACGACTGCAAGCCAAATGAAAAAATTAGCTATTTAGATTTTACAAGCTTGAATTATCATGTATTAGTATCAAACTATTATCCTGTTGGTCATCCAAGAGTTATAACTGTGTTTAATGACTATGATAAATCAAAATATTTTGGTTTTATTAAATGCATTGTTTTACCACCGGCGCAACTATATTAAGGCATTTTAACTGCTCATATAAATAAAAACCTTTTATTTCCTCTTTGTTCTACGTGCGCAGAAGAAAATAATAATACATGTAATCATGATGAGAACGATAGAAGTCTTGTCGGAATGTGGACATCAATAGAGCTTCAAAAAGCAATTACCAAAGGTTACAAAATTATTAAAATCATACAAGTGCTTCATTATGATGAAAAATCAAACCAAATATTTCAAAACTACATTCAAACATGGCTAAAAATTAAAACCGAGGCATCAGTATGGCCGAAACGTGTACCACTGAAGCATGCCAAAACAAGTTTATATCCGACTTCGAAATAAGAGAAGGGATTAGCCTAGACAAAAATAATATGACAAAAAACGAAGGGTTGCGCTAATATTGCAAAGTTAATGTTAAATACTCTAAGGGGTAAGTTAGGGCATAATTCAAATCAAACCAAAACAGTTCTATGCAAAGACAATTGTGATTACGCGAAAATCGATAACGATCCTTCATTTATAATAAATGGAGAGTTTGAGAACCGTAAACGTCTTAATTGTTAATTATAAGCACAGTGAAGAAGTTTTTGAAAAAGCAGGAAATACAACTCCAGCAATTGCATTATTTGTGACATCATATGCTAGATTAAAATTATACAACGAATTTGAAAAACTTGAAATTTCTGATCCAGGAAGAGTTTTGTATTTCGATACAGACTATGTGTTTTTCGTTAGCATAACAGACACTACACAATATCAACCTTCAACAGGTGACTTTTTAGGCGATCTTACAGATGAAATTTAGAAAGATTATGGAAAAGATGGCGCTTTAATTTCAAGTTTTGCATCTTCCATGCCCAAAAATTATGGGTACAGAGTTACTTTTCCTAATGGAACTACTACGTCGAAATTTAAAATAAAAGGAATATCATTAACAAGTGATGTTGAGAAGGAGCTTAATTTTGAGTGTATATTCCACTTCGCAAAAGAATACACAGATGGAAATAGACTAAGAAAAGTAGTGGCGCAATTACAATTTAGAGCCGACCAGCACCACAACGTGTTCACATCTGAGTTTGATAAAGCATACAGAGTTGTGTCGGATAAAAGGAGAATAGTAGGAAACAGGACCCTGCCTTATGGTTATATAGATTAATTTTAATTGTATAAAATCTATATAAGTAAACTAAAAATCAAAACTTTGTAAAAATGCATTAAATAAAATGTCGGAACACACTATAAAAGTTGATTTGATTCATTTACAGTTTAAAAGTTCATTCACTTGCATGGTGTCAGGACCAACAAGTAGTGGCAAAACTTATTTATTAAGGGATATTTTGAAAGATTTTCAAAAAACCATTTCATTGAAAACTTGTTTAGATAACTTGAAAGTATTATTTGCTTATGGTCAATTTCAAGACTTGTATAAACAGAAAATTGTAAATGTCAACTGAATTTACACGAATGGTTTGCCAACAGAAGAAGAAATCGATAAGCATGCCCCCATTTAATAATTATTGATAATCTGATGTCAGAACTGTGTAATGACAAAAAACTTACAAACCTATTCACAAAAGAAAGTTATCACAAAAATATAATTATAATTTATATTTCAGAAAACGTATTTTAACAGGGTTCACAAATGCAAACAGTCAGTCTAAACTGTCATTAAATAATTCTTATGAAAAATCCAAGAGAGAGAGAGAGCTCAAATCTCTAGGAATGGCAGTCAAATATGCCCTAAGCAGTCTAAATTTTTTCGTGAAGCTTACAATGATGCAACTAAAAATAAATTTGGCTATATATGGCTTGATTTAAAACAAAATACACCAGAAAAACTTAGAGTACAAACAAATATAATTCCTGACAGTTTAAATAATTTAAGGTCTATAGCATCTTTTCCAAAATAATGTCTGCAAAATTAAGAGAAACAATCAAGGATTTAGCCTTTGTTTCAAACATAAAGTGTAAAAAAACTCAATCCTGTTTACTAAACTACATATCTAAACACAATAAATATAATTCTGCAATTAAAGAGTTAGCTATTAATATGACTAATGGAAAAATTAAAGTAGATGATTAAATAAAACTCCATATAAGAAAGTACGCACCAACAATTTATAATTCAAAACGCCCTACGCGAAAACTTATAAAACAAAGTGGTGGGTGGCTTCATTAGATAATCCCCATAGTAGCTAGTTTATTAGAAATTGTATTATAATGGATTATTGCAAATCAAAAAATATTAATTCTGAAAAAGAAATATTAGATAAAGTATATGTTACTAAACTTGTGAAAGAACTATTGACAAATAAAAAGGTAAAAACAAATAAAAAGTCAAAAAAAAACTAAAACTATAAAAGAGGTAATACCAAATAAATCATTTAAGTGGCAATATGTTTTAAATTTTTTCAAATAGGCTGTCTAAATTATATTACGATCCCAAAAATCCAGATTCATCTGGAAGCGTTACAAAATTCTATAAAGAAGTTATTAAAACATTGCCAAAAACAAAATTAAAAGATGTAAAAAAGCTGGCTTTCAGGGCAATTAACTTATACTCTGCATTGCAATGCAAGGAAAAGTTTTTCAAGAAATAAAATTATTGTAATTAAAATAGATCAACATTGGGATGCGTATTTAGTGGATATGAAAGAATTTTCAAAAGAAAACGATGGAAACTCTTTTATTCTAACTGTTTTAGATTCTTTTTCAAAATTTGAATTTGTTGCTGTTTTAAAACAAAAAACTTCTCTAAATGTTAGAAATGCTTTTAAAAATATTTTTAAGAGTAGAAAATGTAACTACTTGCGCACAGACAAAGGTACAGAGTTTTGTAATTATTTATTTCAAAATTTCCTTAAAACAAATAGTGTGATTCATT
>JAQIXJ010004290.1:0-11086 GCA_034700185.1 Phthiracarus laevigatus | reverse complement strand
TACATGCAAGTAAAGCATTATATATCCAATCTTTGGTGTATGCTATTTGTCGTATGCGTTGCTAATAATCCGAACGGGTAGGGTTATTAAAAAAAACTTGTTACAAAATAGTACTAATTTGCGAACAAAAAAAATGTTTATTTTAATATAATAAATATTTAATAAAAAAAACTAACGAGTAATTTCGTTTTTTAAAAGTAATTCTCTCTTTACACTGACCTTCAGGTGCGATGCGCCTATTGTTTAAGGCGTGTTCTTAAGGTCACTCATATGTGGCGTCGAAGACGCTCTACAAGTTCGTTGAACATAATAACCGTGTGACACTTTAGCGCTTCCTTTTGTCGAACTCGAACTCGATAATAATTATCACTTTTTTAATGATGCCAGCGCTGAGTATCTTATTAAATGCTAAGCTATGACTATTATCTCTGAAAAAAACCTTAACTTTTGTTAACGAGATAAACTTTATTTTTTAATAAGAGCTCGTACACTATATTATCATTTTAAAAATGATACGTGAGATTAGTATTTAAAAAAATTCATTTCAGAAGACACTGTCTGGCGTTGTGTGCAAGTTTCTGTCAAATGTATAAAACAGGAAGCGTTTTCAAAAGCATTGACGAGAATACTTAGAAAACTTTTCTAAACAGATCGAGTCGGGTATTCAGGTTTGTTGCGTGAAGTTTTCCTACTGTTTACTGAGAGAAAGCAGTATTAATAGAGTCTTAAACAAGTTTAATTCATTTTAATTATGAATGGTTTATTATTACTATATATAAGTTACTTTGATATTTAAATTTATTTCTTATTCATATTATGAATGAGCGTTTTGCTTTACCGCGTAAATACTACAGTGCAATAAATAATAAGAGTTGCTCAGTGCTACGGTAAAAGATGTTATAAGTTTTACGGTAACTTAAAACCCGCTTTAATGTTAATATATGTAGATAATAAATTTCTTTATCAAAAAAAATTTAAAGAAAACAAAACTGTTTATTCGTGGCACACAACTTACGTTAAGCACAAATAATCTCTAGTGGCGGAGAATGTAAATATTATTCTTCCGTTTCGAAACAGATATTATTTAACGGTAAATATAGTATCAGAGGAATGTTATGTTATGCCTTAATTTTCTTGGAAAAATATGAAATTTTAGCGAAAATTTTAATTCAAAAATTCAAGATGCAATTTAAATGAAAAATTTCCAATACCTATCACAAACTTTTATTTGTAATTAGAGCCTCAAAAAATAGCAAGTATTGTATGTATTCCATTATAAATTGCTTTTAATATATTTAAAAAATATCTAAATTATTAAAAAATAGAAAAAAGTTAAAGAAATTTTATAGCACTGACTTTTTAAGTACCGTAATCGACCTTTTATTACTTTAGTATCTTTTAGTGAAGAATTTTTATGGTAAATGCAGGGTACTTCAGATTTTTTAAAATGTTTTTGAAGGCTACACAAAACCCCTATTTTAGATTTGTGGGAAAATTGTATCCAAATTAGACAAAATAGCATTTATTATTAACGATGGCAAAAAAAAAGCGGTTATAAATGAAGTTAAAAATATTCCATTTATGTAATTATAAGTACCGTAGAATCGCGTCATACTCGCGCGCGCGAGTAAAGTGAAATTTTTAAAACTCACTATACGCGCGCATTATCTTCAAAACTTTAAAAAGTGATAAACCAACCGTAACTGAAGAAGCGTTTGTCCGATTTGCTTAAGAGTATGATTTTTGTAATCTGCTCTTCAAAATGTTTCATTTGATTTATATATCACCAATTGTTCCATCTGATCCAAGAGTGGGAACAGAAGGAACAATTGGTGAGCAATATGCTATTAAAATTTACTAAATTAGTTAAATATGGTCATAATTAATATTTAAAATTTCGTATTGAGCGCGTAAGTAATTTTTGAGATTTATAATTTCATGTCTAACTCGCGCGCGCGAGTAAAATGAATTTGGGGGTAAAAATTCATCCATTTTCACGTTACTCGAGTATGGCGCGCTTCTACGGTAATTAGAGCTCATATATATTTAGATTTAAGCTTATAATTTATGAAATAAAAAAATAGCAAATGCTATTGAGGCTCTTGTCAACATCCAACAAATTTTGGAGCAAATTCTTTTTAAAGTCAACCAAATTTTCCTTTTTTTCCTTCGCCACAGACCAGAGTTAAAAGTTAAGTCGATTTTGATTCGAAAAATCAATAGTTCATAGAATTGGAGTCTTACTAACGTTAAATAATAATTACCACCATTTAGATCAATAGTTTTAAACCATTAAAACGGTGGCAAATATTAAAAAAATGAATGAAAACAAATATATCGTAATATGTGTAATAAATCGTATCATTTAAGTGATTTTACTATACTTTACACCACAAAAAAAATTCAAGTTCAAAGAGAAAATTTAAGCTCACGTCAATTAAAAATATTCGTTATTATTTAATTTTCTAGACGCATATTTTAATAGAAAACAATAAAGTATATAATTTTAAAACATTAATATATCCCTACAAGAAAAACCTGGTTTTGTTTAACGCGTTATTTATCTAAACCATAAATCATAAATAATCCAAAAAAATTATTTACGACCAAAAAGACTTAACAATCGACGCGTTATTTATTAATGCAGCGCAACTTTCTCGATGGTACAGTATCCGTATATCTGGATGGAGCCTTCGAAGCCGAAGCGGAACTATTAGCTGCCTCCGACTCATCGCTCGCAGAGGAAGACGACGACGAACTATCGTAACCACCATTAAAGTCGGCGCTGTTATACCAAACGTTATTATCGTCGGCAATGTTATCGCGATTACGACATTCGTCGAAAAATGAGATCAAACTCGGATTGGTTTGAGTTACTTTGGTTCGCACTAAACTATGCAACCGAAACAGGTGTTGTTCGTGATGTTCTGGTACGTGCAAACTCATGAACGCCATAATTTTGGCCAAATACTCAACATTATGGCCATTTTCGCCCTCAGACTTCACGATATCGGTGGCGATTTGGTCCAATGGCGCCGAACCAACAAACAGCGAATTAGATGGAAGCGCGATATACACCAAAACGGGAAACGGCTTCTCCTTCGCGTCGCGCGGATAGAACTGCGCGATAACCGTGGAGTAACCGCCGATCGATGATTCTCTATTGCCTAAGTATGCCAACGCTGTCTCTTCGTCGGTGAACTGGTATGCGCGACCCCACGTGATTGCCTGCTCCATCTCTATCAACGTCACCACGCGTCCCATCTGTTGCTTACTTCCTCGATGGACAACCGATCCCTGATAGAAACGTCTTTCGTAACCAACTATTTTGCCCACTTTTGATTGGCTGTATTGAAATCCTGGATGCCATATGAGCGACCCGTAACCAAATACCCATAGCGTTGACATCGTTGACATATTGTTGGATACGATATAAGACGCGAGCGTTGTTTTTTTTTTTGATACCACTTATCAAAAACTTTTATCTAATAGATGTGCCGCTGCTTTGGCTTAACCACCCTTTTATTTACTAAAAAATTTATATATAACTAATCGCTGCTATTCTCATAAACGATTCATCGTAAACTAATTGATTAGTTTCCAGAACTACTAGAAAAATCAAATAATTTTCTAGATTATAGATTTGATTACATCAGCAAATGGAAAGAGGATGTGACTGCTATACGTCTACGCGTTACGTCTACATAGTGTGTGCATGTGATCAAAACAGTTGTAGCGTTACGCTCGCATTACCAAACAATATATTATGTTTCCAATCAAACTTTCGTTTACTAACTGTTTTGTTTGTTACGTCCAATCAAATAAACTGCACGTAATTTATTTTGAAATTAAGTTTCTGACTCGTGAGCGAAAGTCAGCATTTGTTTTTTTTTATATTTAAAGTGAATTATAACACTATTGAATTTATCATAACACGAGTGTTCCAATGAACTTACCATATTTTGATAAATTCAGTAGTTTATGTAATTGTCGCTTAAGTTGCTAAGATTTGATCCCACTTTCATTGCTAAAAGAATCAATTAATTTTTCGACAATTTGTTTATATAATACCGATGTTTTGTTCATTAAAAAATTCAGATAATTCAACTATTATACAACCTTGTTTTGATTACATAGCCTTGTGCTTTTGATTGAAATGTGCGACATTTCTTTTGAAACGCTTGCAAAATGATTGCTAAGATTAAAAATGAATTGTTAAATAACTGTTATTATTCAATGCACTAGAAAAATTCTCTCTCTATTCAATATATTTTAATTTTAATCGAATTAATTCATTCATATTTACTCAAATTTTAATTAATATTAATGCATTATATTTAACCAATAACGCTATTATTGAATTCAAGGAACGAATTAATTTATAAATGTAGATTTGTTTTGAAAATGTGTAATAATTGCTAATGGATTGAGCTCAGTTTCTTGCGCTCAAATCTGGAAAGGTTAGAGCTGTGCTTCAAAAATAAAATCTACTTCTGAACTTGTGCTTACTTATTTGTGAATGGGTTTGAGCCTAAATATTGGCTTAAATGTAACAACAAATTTTTTAAAACCCGTAAATAAGGGAAACAAAATAAGGGATTTAGCATAGTGATGATGAGGCTCTGGCTGGAACCTGAGCCTAAGCCTGAGCCTCCCTATAAGAACCTAAACCTCGAGCCTCAATTAAAATTAGAACCTGAGCCTCTTACCTGGAGCCCGAGCCTCGAGCCTCCTCTTATATATTGCACCACAGAAGAGTCATAAAAAATGTTTACGATAATATCAAATGACATTTTATTTTACATTTTTTAGTTTAATGTGGTATATTTGATTATCAATGTAATTTTTATTTCTCAAATAATTGTAAAAATTCAAGTTTTACGAAAATGAGTGATATTAAATTTTATAATATTCGTTAGAAATGTTATTATTGTTAATTTTGATAGTTATTGCATCTATCCATAGGCTCCAGGCTCTCGTAAGCAGAACCTGAGCCTCGAACCTCAGGTTCGGGCTCCAAAAAGTAAAAACCTCAAACCCGAGCCTCATCCAAAATTAAGAACCTGAGCCCGGCTCCGAGCCTGAGGCTCAGGCTCAGGCTCAGGTTCAGGCTCCAAAAACTCTCAGGCTCAAAACCATCATCACTAATTTAGCATTTTGTTATTTGGTATAAGACTTAATATATTAATTACAAAATATGAAGGAGAAAACAATACTTTTATAAGTTATAATTTATAACGATCAACACTTATTTCAATGACTGTTGAGTACAAAAGTTATGCTAACCAATGTTGCCCATATCGAACTAGGTTTAACAGGTATTCATTAAATGCGCATATTTAATTTAAAATCTAAAACAAAATTGAGCCGTTCTATTCCAATGTATCTGCTAATGTCAGATTTATATTAAAAACAAACTTTATTTAAAATTTACAAAGTTTGCATCATTGACAGTATCTTGGGTTGTAGATTTTAAGCACAGTAAAAACTTTACGATAAAGTTAAAAATATATTGTTTAAAGAATATATACCAGAAACCGTTAAAACTGTATATTGTTTAGCACATTCAAACGATTCTACATTTTTTGCAACAATACTGTGTTTAAAAGCTAGAACATCCGTATCTTGATATTTGAATCGCGCCTAAAATATCCGCCTTCGTCGTTGATTAGGATCGATTATTCGTTTACCATGTTTTGAGCAATAAAACCAATCACAATGCCATTCCTTACAACACGGTTGTTTAGCGTTACAATATTCATCCCGTTTTCCGCAATCAGGAAAGTAATAGTTACTCGGTGTTCGGTGTGTTTTAGAATTTCGTCTGTTATGGCCGGAATAATGCGAAGCCGAACGTCTTCTATTATTTATTCTTCGGTTTCGGTACGCGCCATGATTTCGATATCCATAATTTTCAACGAGTAATTGAAATAATAATAAAATGGTAACAAAAATAAATGTTGGCGTAATTAACTTAATGTACATTTTTAATTGCCATACTTTTGTAATTCAATAAACATTGAACGTTGCGTAATACAAATAAGCATTATTTACGATCAATTTACATATTTTCTGAAATGGCTAGTTTAATGATATTTTTAGGCTTTAGAAAAAATGTGTCGCTAACTTTTTTCGTGAATGCAGAGGATTTAAAATATATTCGATATATAGGGTTGAATATTCTTGATGACCTTTGAAATTAATAGTATACTCTTTATGTTCTAACATTGAATCAATAATAGGTTATTAAAAATTTTTTTTATTAATGTACAAATAAAAATTGACATATTTTTATATTTTTGACATAGGGTTTACTCTTAAGTTGAAAATTTTCTAATTTTACATTCAATTTGTATATATTGTAGTGTGTGGAACGTAATGAATTTTAATTAAACTATTTATATGGTAATACGTAATATTCCAACTTTTCTCAATTCGTACCTAATAATAAAAATGCGTTTACTAACAATATAAACACTGTTTTTCCTATTTATACGTTCATTTCGGTGCTACAGTATACGCGGAAAACGTTAATTAATTCCAAACAATTTTAACTATTAAATGATTGTGATATTGCTCTTCTATTAATAATTGGGTGCAAAACGAAATGCCTAAACGGAAAGCAAAACGATGGCCAATGCCAAAACGCAAGTCAATTGTACCGTTGGATAAACTATTCGACTGCCCGTTCTGTGATGGCGATAAGGCTTGCGAAGTTCGCATTTTCGTCACTTTTGGCCAAATTCGTTGCCGACGATGTGGCGAACGTTTTAGTTGTCCGACAACCTTTCTCTCCGAACCACTCGATATATACTGCGCTTGGATTGATAAATGCGAAGAAGAAAATAAATGAATGGCTCTATTTTTATCGATTTGCTTCATGACTACAGTCGATCTATGGACTCGGGTTTTATCCATGTTCTTCTATATTTATCGCTTATTTCATTATCAAAAATATTTTTATATTTAATTTTTAAATCGTATAAACAGCAAATAATGATGTTTTAATTCAATCGATTTTAAAATTTAATAATATTTGTACAAATTTGATTCAAATATTTTTAAGTTAATAGTTATGTACACATTAGATTAGTGAATTAGTAATTAATTGCATTTACTTTACTCCAATTTATTATATGGTTGCTTAACATTTTTGAAAAACAATGGAGAAATAAAAATGAATAAACTAATTCAAAAAAAGTCAAAAAAAATTTTTAAAAATTGATAAAAAGTAAAAATAAAAACTAAAAAAAATTTAAAAAAAGTATTCAACAGAGACACAGACATACGGACATTTCAAATCCAATATCTGACTTAGAGTGAGCTAAAAAATTTATTTTTATAACTATTTTTGAATTATTAGTTGAAACTTAATTTTTTAGTATCATTCCGATCACTCAAAAAAATTCTAATATTTTTAAGAAGAATATGGCGATCAACGCAATTACCTGTTTAAAAAAAATTTAAACACATATTAGTGTAGCCGAAGTACAAATTTATAGAATTAAACTAAACAACGAGTCAACATTATCGGGCACATCATTAATCGCAATTAAAATGGCTCCGAAAATGAATAAAAGTATATGCATCGCATGATAGCACTAACTCATTGTAATTAATGCGTACCTCATAAAAGCGGAAATAGTTGATCAGAAATATTTTCCAGCAATAAAATCCGATTTTATTTTTACTCGTTTTTTCCATCATAGAAATCAGCTAAAAATATTTAACTGTCAAGTTCTTTCCAAAAAAATTTATAAGTTTATTTTTGCAACAAACCTTAAATTTAGTCGAAAACATCATTTTCTTATTGTTGAACCTAAAAAATCGATCCAAAAGTTTATACGAATTTTTAACCTCTAATGCTATATATGATGCGGAATTGAGAGCAAAGTAAATGATAAAAGCGCACGTGAATGCCATGTAAATGAAAATAAATTTAATCAACACATTGAGATTTACGAACAGAAAGTGGTAAATCATCAAACTGTTAATCGACGTATACGTGAAACATATCCAGAATAAAAACAGCGACCAGTAGTTGTCATTATAATCTCTTATTTCTAAATGCAACGAATGTAGCCTTTTGTTTAGCTCATATATCTTTGCATTGGTTAAAATTAGTTTATGTTTAAGGATCGTTTTTATTTCGTTGTTCAGTAATTTTAGTTTTAGTCGCAAATAATAGCAAATAATGTTGAAATAAACCAATTGCCATATCGTATTCGAGAGCACATAATACACGCATAAAGTAAATAATAGAGACCATGGGATCACGAAAGACATTAACGAAAATAGATCGCAGTGTAAAGCAATGGGATATATCGATAAGAATGGATTACTGAACGGTACGATTCGTAAAATCAACTTCGAAATAAATAGTAGATGCGTCACGTGCTTAATTAATCCGTAGATTTCCGTTTCATCCATTAATCCAATACTTTTAGGCGAAACGGAACCGGAAATCATTTCGAATGGTTTCATATACGATGGATAGATGCTATGGTTGTAATACCAGTAATGTATTACTTGAGATATTAGTGACATCATGAAAAAAATAATCGATACTATGTTGTACTGATATTTTAGATTAAGGAAGTAAGAAAAATCGCCAATTATTATGTATAGGTTTGGGTCGTCTGTTTTAATAAATAGTATAATAATTGATTTGGCCAAAAGTATTATCGTTACGATTAGTATAAGTTTTGGATTAAAAACGATGCTACGATTTTCAGTACCAAATCGGAAATGTGATAAACCACATCTGTATAAGTGAGTTCCTGCTGACTTAATACTGATCTCAGGTGACAGCAATTTGGTTGGGTTAAACTTTTTATTTGACTTATCCATAATTTTTTTCGTAACTTATTTGTTAAACTAAATAACGTGTATATTAAATATCATGAATTAAATATTTTAAAATATGTTACATAAAAAACAAATAATTTTTAAAAATTAAATAAGTAAAATATAACAGAAAAATATATTTATTGAAACTAATTTACTTAAATTTCATGGAAACGTCCACTGATGAAAATTGAAAGTTAAATATCAAAACTAATGAACAAAATAATATTTTATAATTGCAATAAATATAGCTAAAAATAAATTAAAGGTTCTAACGGCCCGAAGATAATAAACCCTCTGTAAAATTTAAAACTGAACTAAACTCTTCTCTATTAACTACATCTAACAAATCATTAAATCATATATAAACTAAGTTTAATTTTTTATTTAAGTTAAGTATAATACTGAATTTTGTTTATTTAATTTACAAAGTTTTACATAAATTTTACATACAATTACGTAAATTAAACTCATTTAAGCATTTATAACAAATTAATTACTTTTGAAGAAAGTTTAAATTGTTATTATTTTATGTAACAAAATTGTTAATTATAAGGTTATAAATACAGTTATTGGTTTGGAAATGGTTTTATATTTTTCATTAAACCAGTTCCTTACCAATTTGAAGCAGAACTATTTCAAATATTTGAAACAATTACACGCCAAACTTAAAACCTCTATATAAATTATCAATAATAAAAGTAAAATAAAAATATTAAAATTATTTCTTAAATTTACCAAAAATGAATTAAAAATAGTAAACATAATGTAGAAGTTTCTCAATAGTGGATTTTTATTGCTAACGACATACTTCGAAAATATCGATCGAATAGTAATTGTTTTGAAGACATTTTACATAACGGGACATAAATATTTAATTTTTTTTGTGGTATAAAGTTTGGGAACTCAAGTATTATATCAATATGACCAGAATTGACAAGAAGTTTTTTGTTATGATCGGACAAAATCAACCCAAACTCAAATGCGGGAAATTATGGATATAGGTGGAAAAAAACCTAAAATTTGAACTATATTTTAAGTGTAAATCTGATTTGTGAAAATTTTCGATTATAAATATTTATAATATAAACATTGTTTTTAATTTTTTTTAAAAACATTTTGGTTACGATCAGACAGTGTAAGATTATGTACCAATTATTTATACATGTATATATTGATTTCATAATAAGATATTTTACGATCAAGGAACAACATATTTTTTTGAAAAGTACTTGACAACTTTTGAAATCTTCTTAAGGAAAAATAACAAAAATCTTGGAAAACTCTTTTACTTTTTTGACTAATTTAAGTTTTCTTTGACAAATTTTTACAATTATTTTTTGAAATATATACTTAATTAATTTATATATTAGGTTATATATGATTTTTATCACAAGTTTTCGATTATCGTTTGATTTTAAAATTTTTTCATAATAATGCACGGAATAATCACTTAGTAAAAGAGACAGGATTCCGAATTTATTATTATTTAAGCATAAAGTTTGATTTAAATTATTTGATATATCTGCATCAAAATAAAGAACGCCTTCAACGGTAACATTTTTAGTTAAATTAGATCATCACCTGAATAATCAAACAATCAATCTTCTATCTTATTGATTTATAAATCGTTAACATTTTTAACTTCAAATGAATTATTTATGCTAGAAGAATAACAATATGCAAAAACTACAGATATTTTTACGCTATATGTATGAGATATTCCCACGATGTGTGCATTACTGGTGTTTTTTGATAACTTTTGTTATTAATATTGTATACAACTATTTAAGGAATTTGTATTTTAAGGAAATGAAATTATAAATAAGAAATTGTTTTGATAAACTTTATGTTGTTTAAGAATTTATGATTTATATATGAGTTGCTTTGCTTATGTAATTCAGTCTTTATCAATATTTATTCATTCATGGATTCTTCTTCGGTATAAGTGCATTAAACTAAATCTCTTAAGTTGAAAACGATTTGAAAATTTTTACCTTTATTAAAAAATTTTTTTTCGGGAAAACCGAAAATCTTTGACTCGCTTTAGTAAAAGTATATTTACTCCTTGTTAATAATAAAGTAAATATTCATGTACGTTGAAATAAGTTCTCGATTAATAAATAAACTTTTTCAAATTTTTAAAAACGTTTTTAAAATTAAAATTATATGTTATTTGTTTAAATTTATCATAGTGTCATAACTAAGATCAATACTACTTAAAGATGACGATAATTTA
>JAQIXJ010004289.1:0-11086 GCA_034700185.1 Phthiracarus laevigatus | reverse complement strand
TGTAAATGTTTATGACTCTTACTTCTCATATCACAAGGCGCTTTGGTTCTCTTTATTTTAATTAATGAAAAAATTGTAATAAATAAGAAAACATTTTATAGTTTCACATTTGTTTATTTTTATTCATAACATGCGTTATTTACTCCTTTATTTCAGTAACTTATATCGTTGTTTTAGTCTTCTATGCCGTTTTTCCAAAACGAGAGATTCCGTTTTTCAGAATGGGAGATTCCGTTTTCCAGAATAAGAATTTCCGTTTTTCAGAATGGTATTTTTCGTTTTTCGGAATTGGATATTCCGTTTTTCAGAATAAGATATTCCGTTTTTCAGAATGGGAGATTCCGTTTTTCAGAATGGTATTTTCCGTTTAAGAAAGGATAACTTTAGTAAATATTTTATCGAATTCTCCAAAATTAAAAAAGTTAATAACTATTATAAATAATCTTAGTTAATGAAAGCGAGCAAACGAAGGGAGCGAGCCACCTTTAAATTAATGAAACAAACTTTACAAAGTCAGATATTATGACCGTATCGATCTTGTTTTATTAGATAATTCTATTTTGTTGCCTACTTAGTTCCCTATAAAAGGTTTAAATATGTGAAACATTTCATAAAAGCAAACATGAGTGAGAAAATTGAATTTGATCGTTTAACATCAAATGTCAAAACTCCAATACGAGCCACATCTGGGTCTGCTGGTTTCGATTTGTTTGCGGCTTACACTGTTGAAGTTCCTCCGTATGGATCAGCTCTCGTCTTGACTGATATATCGATAAGAATGCCGAATGGTGTTTATGGTCGGGTGGCTCCAAGATCTGGATTGTTATGTACGGCATAATTGTTGAAGCTGGAGTAATCGGTATGGAAAAAATTAACATGTTTTTTTTTAATTATATTTATTTTGTTTGTTAGATCCAGACTATCGCAGTCTATCTATCCAAATAATTAGTAAAACCGTATTGTTTTTATTCGAACCATAGTTTAGTAAATGTGCGAAAATTGACAAAATCAATTCGTTATAATAGATTATTCGCCTATATTTTGAGTTTGGTTAAAATTAATTAATCTATTTACAAAGTTTTATGTCTGCCCTATTATTATCAGAGTTGGCATTAATACAAAAAAGTCATCTTAACAAACATCAAACAATGATTTCCATTTCCTAAAAGTTTGAGTTACAACAAAACTTTACTTTTTGTTTTATCCATGCAATTGGTGTATTTCTATTCAATCATAGAGATGTTGAAATAAAACATGGGGATAGATGTGCACAACTCATATTCGTAAAGTTTTTGAACAATGCTGAAATGATTGAAATACAAGGATTCGTCGAGACAGACAGAGGAAATGGTGGTTTTGGTAGTACCGGAATGAATGATGTTGTCGATGGCTTTCAATCTAAACCATTAGACTTGACTTTGTTGTTGGGCTGTTTGCGACTGTCATTCGAAAAATAAATAATTTTTTTTATTATGTTGTAATGGCAAACTATGTTAATGTTTTTCATATTTTGTTATATTGAAAGGTTGTTAAATGTAAATGTTTTAAATGTTATCAATAGTTTGTATTGAATAAGGTTTAATTATTTTTTAAGTATAAATTTTAGTTTATAAGTTTAAATGTACTTTATTTTTACTAATATCTATTAAAGAGTATATTGGAAGTTTTAAACCATTTTAAAAAATATTTTAAAAATTTGTTTAATATATTTCTTTATTAAGTATTTTAAAATAGATATAGACTTGAAACACACTCGTTTTAAGCATCCGTTTACGTGTATTGTTGTTGGTTCAACGGGTAGTGTGAAAACCTTGTTAATCATCTTTATATTAACTTTTTGGAGAATAAAAATGTAATACATTTCACAAGCAAAAACAGATATATAAAATATGCAGTTGTCGAAAGATTTAATAGAACTTTGAAATCTAGGATGTTTAAATTTTTTACATCTTAAGGAACTCGCAGATATGTAGAAATTTTAAACGATTTGTTATCAGCATACAACAATAATTACCATAGATCCGTAAAAATGAGTAACCGTTTGAAGTTGAGCCACATTTCGAAATTGACGTATTATTAGCTCACTTTGTAAAAGCCAGCTATTAGTTTTGACATGTCCGTGTGTAACTCTGTCTCTATGTCTGTAGACTTTTTTAAGATGATAAAACTAAGTCAAAATGTGTCAAAATCGGCTTAGATATGTGTAAAAAAAGGCTTAAAACTGGTCATAAATTACTTAAAATTGGGCAAAATTGGCTTTAATAGGGGCAAAAAATGGCTTATAATGGGACGAAAATGAATAAAAATGGTACAATATTGGCTTTAATAAGGCAAAATACGGCTTAAATTGGGTCAACAATGACCAAAAATTGGGTAAAACACAGTTAAAAATGACTGAAATCGGTTCAAAAATGATTAATATAAAGGAAAATATGAGTAAATTTTGGCGTTACGCGTCTTATTAATTAAACTTAAACCTGTTATGACACGCGCCTAATTGTAATTATAAGCAAAATTTTGATGTTACCTTTTCGACAGCTAAATTAAGAATGAACAAAAAGATCATAAACACTCACTGAAGTACTTTTTATAACAATGTTTTAAAGCACTATAAAATTTTATCGAAATAATAATAATTAAAAGTTTTGTTTGTTTAAAAATAGAAATCAATAATGTAAGCCAACAATAGATTTAAAGTCAAAGTGAGAGCATTACTAATGTTCATTCTTGTTTTGCTGTTATTTTTAACTTTTTAATTTTATTTTTCAATTACTTAAAACAAATCACAATTCCAGTTTTCGTAAAACACAATTATGCATAAAATTAGTTCGCTTACTTTAACTCGCCTAAAATTTTAATTTTTTTTTGCATTATTTTTTTTGTTTCGTTCTCAATGAACGCTTCAGCTATTTGAAAGTTTGTGTAAAAAATCTAACTCTATTAACCTTGTTTTGTTTTAACCATTTTAAGTCACAAACTTACTATATGCCATTATAATATTCTATTTCATTTTATTTTTTGGAACATAAATCCAAGTTAACAATAAATAAGAGAAATAAACCGATTAATGCCTTACGATAACGGTTACAAAATCAATTAATATCGGTGACACTAGAAAAGAACGAAAGAGGAGAACTTGGGATATACATCACCGGACGTGTGGACCAAATTGGGAAACTCGGTTATATGGTCGGGGATCAGGAGTTTGGTAGACCAGCTTTTAACACGAAATCTATTGATAAGGATGACGAAATACCATCAATTAATGGAACCGTTTTGATAGGACTTCAGCTCGAAGACACTTTAAGACATTTGAAGTCAAGTGATAGAGTGGTCCAAACCATTATTGAAAAACAAACAACAAACATATCATCGAATGGTTATGTTAATTCCATTCCAACGCAACATAATTTAAGCACAATTCACGAGTCATCCATCAATATAGTTGAAAAATCAATGTTTTCGGCCAAAAATTAAATAACCGAAAAGCGAAAGTTCGGCGCATTTTCGCGGCTAATAAGTCATCGAATGATAAGTGTACTTGTTTTCAATAAAAATGTGAATTCGTGTTCGGTTAGCAACGAATCGCGCGTTAACCAAAACAGTATCGTTGGCACACCAATCATCGACAATATAAAGCAGAGCAGAATAATCGATTCGGGTTTGTGTACATTACCTCGAAAGCCAAAAAATAATGGATCTCAATCGCAACCATTGCAACACATGAAGTTTTGTACTGTTGTTTATAAGAAAGGGCCGACATGAATGGTTTGGGGTTCGGTATCGTTTGTGGCAGTGATTCACCGAAAGGACAAATTTGTTTATTCGTGAAAACGTTGATCTCTAAAGAACAGGCTGCTAATTTCGGTAATTTATTTGTTGGCGATGAAATATTAAGCGTTAATGGATATTCAACTAAAGTGGTGAAATATTCAGAAGCGTTATCGTTATTCTAGCAAATCAAAAGCGGAGACGTGGTCATGCTTCTCGCCAGACAGGCTGACGTATCGGCAAAAGCAAAAACTAATTCAAAGTCGTAATCAAATTTAGATCTCATTGAATAGCATTATTTTATTTGATTTTATGTCCAAGAAATTAAATGGATTTGATATAATGCTAGTTAACACAATATTAATTCGCATTTATTAATTATATATCAATATTACGGTTATAAGAGATTTGGATGAACGCTATTAGTTGTGAAATAATATTTAAGTCAAGTCCGCACTTGAAAATCAGTTATGTTTATTAACATATAAATATTGCAATCAAACAATTTAACAATTATAAAAAACTATAAGATTTATGTTTTAATGTTTTATGTAGTTTTAAACGTTTAAATGATAATCATATGATAACAATAAAAACATAGTTAATATATATATGATTAAAAGTTTAATTTCCTAAAAAAAACTCTAATTTAAGTAAATTTTACTGGCGATATAATTCACCAGTTTTTTATTTAATATAAATTAAAGTATTGTTGAATACAAGTTTCACAATAGCTTACTCTATTGCGTTCTCAATTCAATTACAGAATAATTTGTCTGATGTGATGTACAGTTAAACAAAAGTTTAAAAGTTTGTTTTATTTTTTTAATTACGCTTACGATTAAAAAATGAATTACTGCTAAAATATATATTCAATGAGTATACCTTAAATAGCAGTTTCGTATCATTTAACATAATAATCGAATCATACATATTTATTAACTTTAACAAATTTTTATTTCAGAATAAATTGAAGAAAGTGTTAAATATTAATTCCATGTTTCAGACAATAGTTTGGTTTACTATAAAGTATTGTAAGAATACCAATAACAATATTATTAGAATAGAAATGTGAAAAATGATAACAAAAAATAGATATATACATATTTTAAAATGAATTTCCCAAACAGAGCGCACGAAACAAAGTTATGTAATTACATTTCACATAACTAGTTTTTAGCATAGAAAGCACTTAATGTTCAAACAATATGTGTTTTATTTGTACTTTTACTTTTTTACATATATAATTAATTCGATTTAAAATTTAATTAAATCAATTGAGAGATTATTTAAAAAATTTACTGGTAAAAATTATACACATATTGTTTGGACAACATGTGCTTTCTGTACCAAAAAATAGTTTTGTGAAATGTATTTAAAAACAGAAGTATTTTGTTTTTTAAGTATTTTAAAAAACATTTTTATGTTTGTGTCAATTATTTTCATTACTCAATAAGCAAAGAACATTTTCAACAGAATCGCCATAAACTACAACCAAATCGACATAATATATATGTGTAGGAAACTATACACGATTATTGCCATCCAAAATTGGTTTATAAAATATGTTACACAACTGTTTGGCCGCAAACATTCGTTAAATTTGTGATGAGACTTACACCCATTCTTTATTTGTTTGTGGCATAAATTCGTGTAATTAGCATTTAGTTGCTCTTATTGGAGAACATAAATCACTCCATAATTTATTGATTTGAGATATATTGAGTAACTGTTGATTACCCCAATCAATAAATCTAACTGTTATAGGATCAATGCTATTGATAGACAAAATCATTGCTCTGTACCACTCGTTGTCCACAGAATATATGGATAAGCATTACATTTCAACGTATAATGTCAATGTAACTGATCTCGTTTTTATCGATATGTTTTGAGTGTCGTGAATAAATTTGTTCATGTTTCAACTTTATTGTAATCGGTGTGAACCCAGAAATTGTTTGCGTTTTGGATGTATGCCATATAAACGGGTATTTTTGACTTAAGCGTAACTTTTTCTGGTTTCAGAGCAAATCCACATGAGATCGTTATTACCGCCGATTCGGTATTCGTTTTAATTGTTTCAACAATGGGTTGCGAACTGGTATCTGTTTGAACAGTCAATGCGTTGCGCGATGTGTTTGAGTTGTCTTTTATTCCGGAATCGGAATCCGAAAACAATGATTTGTTTTGATTCCTTCACTTCAATGGTCGATGTGATTGAAATTGCATCGCCGATTACATCGCCGTATTATAATGATCTTACGTCTCTTACCATCATTTTTGATTAATAGCGCGATTTTGGATTTGTATGCGTTTTGTTTTGAACGCTGTGTTTGATTATAGCACGATAGCGTTTTGTTGGCATCGACCTTTGACTGAC
Organism: Phthiracarus laevigatus; assembly: GCA_034700185.1. Taxonomy (NCBI): domain Eukaryota; kingdom Metazoa; phylum Arthropoda; class Arachnida; order Sarcoptiformes; family Phthiracaridae; genus Phthiracarus; species Phthiracarus laevigatus. The sequence continues at coordinate 4,935 of JAQIXJ010004289.1, read as the reverse complement.
GCTCTTAACGCAATAAATCCATTTTATTGATACGATGTTGAACCTATTGTTCGGCTTTTATTGCTAAATCTGACAAACAATTCGGTTTACCACAACTTAACTTTCATAGTTAGCCTCTAGACAGACAGACATGATTGAATCCATAAGCTCGACTTTTATTTAAAAACGTGAGCTGAAATATTATGTGCCATAAATATCTAAAATCCTATGAATTTTGTATGTTATTCTTCTTGGAAAAGGCAACAAATACAATATTTAAAATAAAACGACAACTTTGAGCAAAATTCTTTGAAATATTGTCCCTTTAAACGGCAAGTCGAGTGAATGCGTTAGTATTAACATGCGATTTGTAGCCAACTTTGAAATAAGCTCACTTAATATTATGCTAAACTCAAAATCGTCATAAAAACAAAAATGCAAAATAAGTCAAGTTTTTCAAAGTCAATACTTATATAGATATGGAGAATCAAATCTTATTACTAAAAATAAAGAACTGCTAAAATCCCTTTATTAATATAAAGATTGCGCACGTACAGACGGACAAGTCAAATCCATAAGCTCGACTTTAACTTAAAATATGTTAGCTAAAAAACTATGTGCCTTAAATATATAGAATGCATTGAATTTTGTATCTTGTTTTTCTTGGAAAAGGCAACAAATACAATATTTGAAATAATAAGACAACTTTTCACAAAAATTCTTTGAAATATTGTTCCATTAAACAGAGAATCGAGTATGCGTTAGTAGTGATATGCAATTTGTAGCCAACTTTCAAATAAGCTTACTATTATTATGCTGAACTCAAAACTCTTGATAAAAACAAAATTGCAAACTCACAAGTTTACTGAATAAAAGCTGGAATAGAGAAGAAAATGTTGGGATACTGTGATACACGCTCCATTTGTTACATTTTCACGTGTTTTTTTAAATTAAAATTAATAGTTAACAATAAAATATATATAGTTTAATATACATTGTAGCTAACATATAGTTTTAAAAAATCAAATATAAATATCAAATAGAATATGTTTATAAGTTATCATAAACGATCCTATCCAAAACTAACCTAACCTATACATAGCCTTACCGAACCAAACATAACCTTACCCAACTTTACCCAACCCAACACAACCCAACAAAACCTTAACTTGACCTGTAACTGTAACTTAACCATAAACTTAACGATACGAACCGAACTATAAAGTACTGAACAAGACATCTTAACCTATACCAACCGTACAAAACCCCAAATTAACATATCCAAATTATTTTTGTTTAAAAAGTTTTGCTAACATTAAAAAGTTAAACATTTCTGATAATATTGATTGGCTTAAATTTAATAAGATATTAAAAAGCGAAACGAATAAATTCTTTAAACTACTGTTTTTAAATTTGCTGTATTGTTGGTTTCGCACGCTATTTTATCGTTTTCTTGTGTAAATGTGAACTATATATTGGTTACATTGTATATACAATTTATAAAATTTTTATTTCAAAACACGTGAAAATACAACAATTGGAGCGTGTATCACACATTATCCAAAAATGTTTCACAATGACAATGAAACACAGGATAATAATCTTTTATGAAGCAAAATGATGAGTAAAATCTAAGAAATATGTTTCACATACTTTCGCAAGTCTTTAGTAGGAATGATACCTAAAATATACTCTACATTAGTATTGCTTATGTTGTTCAATATTATTATTTCCTGATTCTACTATAAAAAATCATTTTCTTTAACTGCTTAACTGTAACTTTAAATTTGTTTTCCTTTTTTGCATACCATAACTAACTCAAATCACTAAAAGCCGATTAATTTGTTATATTTTTTTCTTAAACTTAAAGGGTTTTTCTAAGATGCAATAAAACAACCGAAATGAAAACTTTTAAAGTAAATCAAGTATTTAATGCGTGGAACTTTTCATAAATAAATAGTGTTAATGCATCAAAAACGTGTTTTATCTGAAACTAATTTTGTAAATTTAGAAAAAAACATTGTATTATCAAACTTAAAATAAATATAATTGAATTAGCAATCTATTAAATTTAAAGTGTTTCTAAATTCGTTAATTTAAAAAGTGGCAACAAAATTTTAAATGTTAACTTTTGTTCGAATATATTGATAATTTCGTTAAAATATGCCTATATCTATCATCAAACTCCTCCATTAAACATATTTTAATATAAGTTTGTATTTGTAAAATAACTTGTGTTAGAAAACTAGTTTTATGTGTTTTACTATATTTAAATACAAATTGAATTCAAATAATAAAGACAATATAATTATAAACACAAACAAATAATTTTGTTTTTATTTGGGAATTAGAGTTTCTCAGAATAATAATAAAATTAGGTTTGATTTTTATATTTAATAATAAATAATTTGGGCAATTTTCATATATTTAATAAGGAATATATTAATTAAATGATTAACAAATATTTGGTAATCTTATAGAAAATCAACCATTAAATTTGGAGGCGGCTTAAGGCTTGCAAACCAACCAATCTCGTTATTTCGAAATTTTAATGGCAAATATCTGACGAAACAATGCAAGCGTATTATAGTTTGCGGCTTAATTATAGCGAATTTAATAAGTTTTTTCATTTCCAGCAAATTATTAATAACAAATCCAAATAGTTTTAATTCATTCAACTTTGTTAATTCTGTGAACGAATTCATAAATTGTTCGGTTATAATACCATTGTCAATACTAAGAATACTAATCTTTTTAATTTGAGGTAAATACTGATGGATACCAAACAAAAATGTGTTATAATCGATTATTTGTAGAGTTAAATGCGTTAATTGTTTGCAATTAGAGAGCAAAGCCGTACTGATGTTATGTTCCTCATTACAAACAGAGTGAAACTCGAAATTTCTTATATTTTTGAAATATTTTAACGAATTATATAAATCAATAACAAATAAGTGATCACAATTTCGAGGTATATCTATCTTTAAAGAAACTAATTTTGCGCATTTAGTTCCGATTAGTGTCAACTGATTTCGACATTGGTTTAAGTCACAAAGTATTTCAAATTCAATTGATGCCAAATGTGTTAAGTTTGATATTCGAGATAAAAATTCTTGACATTCAGTTACAGACAAACGAATAAAAACTACATTTAATTTTTTTAACGAATTTCCATATCTCTGGACAAACACATCCATTAAATCGATTGTACTGTGCTTTAATGATAACGTCATTTCCCTCAATTTAGGTAATATTACTTTATCGCAATTGTTATCAATTAAATCTATTAAACAAATTTCTGAAACTGCCACCACATTCGGACATAATTGTATTATTAGTTCAAAAACGCAATCATCGATGTAGAAGATCTCATTTGTCAAATCATTTCTTACAAACTCTAGTCGTTCTATCTTTTGTCCACGTTTTTCAAAAAATTGTTGCCAAAAATCGATATTTATGATGGAAACTAAGCGTATCCATAATCGTATTGATGTCAAATATATGCAATTATTAGCGATTATATTCAATATAATTAATATAGTCTCATATTCATTATAGACTAATGGATGCCGTATCGGACGCCTGTTTTGACGTAATGATATACTTTTAATAAACACACACTTTTTGATTAGATTATTGAAATAATCTTTTTCTTCATTGTGTGTGCAATTCTCCAAATTAAGTACTTCTCCGTTTGATTGAGAATATGTGGAATTTTTAGCATTACAAATATTTATTCGCGGTTTTGAGTATAGCTTTCGTTTCTCTAAGAATGTCAAGCATTCATCGATATCTAAATGATATTGTCTGATGAATATGAATGTCTTCCATTGTTTTGATACGCATTCAAACTTTAATTTGTGCTCAAATGATAAATAACTTATAATTAATTCACACAAATCATCGCCAAATCTATCAAAACTTTGTCGATTTTTTTTCTTTTTGGTTATCTTTGATGTGTTTAAAATAGAAATTAATTTACGAAACATCTTCTTTAGAAACTCACAGGAATATTAGAATATATGAATTTGAGAAATTAAAGTAAAAATTAATTAAACTCTATTAAACTATATTTAGGGCTGTATTACTAACTGTTATTTTTAAAACATTTTTGCATTGTTGGCATCGCCGGACTTTTTCTGTTATTTCTTATTAGTTTTAAATAATAGCATAGCCGGTGTCAATATACGTAAAATCGTTTCAATTAAGTGTATATTCAGGTATCAATAGGGCCAAATAATTGGCATAATCAGGTCCAATGATTGTCACAATCAGGTGGAAATTGGGGCAGTTTGGGCCAAATCGTTTGAATAAAAAACAAAATCGGGTCAATTTGTTGAAAACCGGGCCAATAATGGTGATTAAGGTTAACCCAAATAAGTGCATAAAAGGCCATTAGATGGTGGTATTTGTGAAATTGTTATGGCACTTTAGTTGTGATGCCGCAAAAGTGGTTCGGATGATTGAATAGAAAAATATTCGCAATTTTTCTATCTTATGAGGGATCAAATCGAGGAAAACTATAAATAGTGTTTCCATTGTCTAGAAAAATATTTCTGAATCAATATTTTGACGCGAAATTTTTTTGAAATAGAAACTGTTGCGAATGGAATTTTAATTGCATAACATATCCGGTTCTGAAATAGTTTTAAAATACACGCGAATATACAAATGAATATCTTTCATTCCAAGTACTTGTTATGTTGTTAAGGGAAAAAGAATATGTTTGTTTTTATTACACTTATGACTGCGAATAAACGCCAATCTTTGTGGCTAACGTTTTCGCGTGTGATTTTTTATTTATGGCATGAAATACTAGTGCTTAAATTGGGAGAAAAACATAATAAAAAATAAAAGAATATGTTTCTTTTTCGCTTAAAAAACATATATTTAAGACGGGAAGTGTAATGTACTTAACTTTTTTCTCAACGAAATAAAACATTTACTATATTATGT
>JAQIXJ010004288.1:0-11087 GCA_034700185.1 Phthiracarus laevigatus | reverse complement strand
GAGATGCCAAAGACGGCGGTAATATGACAAATAAATAAAAAATAAGTGTAAATGTGGACAAACCATGTAAGAATAATATTTCAATTAATTGGTAAATGCCAGAAAAATATAAAATATATAATAAAATTAATAAATATAAGAGGGTAGTGTAGTAGAGGGTAACAGTAGTAGAGGGAGGAAAGAGGTTGCAATGGAGGGCGTCAGTAGTAGAGGGAGGAAGGAGGGGGCAAAGGAGGGAGGAAGTAGTAGAGGGAGGAAAGAGGGTGCAAAGGAGGGCGGCAGTAGTAGAGGGAGGAAAGAGGGGGCAAGAACAGAAGAACAGCAATTTAAATTTTTTTATTGTTGATCTCTTAATGCGAAATCTCTTAATGCGATACTTATGATATATAGGTATATAACGCTTATGTGTGGTAAACAAAACTGTTTTGATTTGTCACGTGACATTTTTTAGCATTGTTGGAGTACTTGAATTGAATACAAACGCTTACAATGCTATCTAATGAGAGTAACGAATCTAAAATAAATTAAATTCACAAAAAAGCTTTAAGTTTGAAACATATCGACATATCTTATTAGCAAACACTCCTCAACCGATTAGCATTTAAGCTTTTTTAATTTTTTTTGTATTCACTAGCCACCCCATTAATGCGTAATATTGACGACCAAAAATTTTAAATGAAAGAAAGTATAGTTTATATGTATGTAATTTGCTTAAAAATAATTTAATTGTTTAATTGGATTGTTTTGTTAATAGAAAATATTTACCATATACATATTGTTGAATCTTATATGGTAAATCTATGTTTTTTACGTTAAAAAAATGTTAAGGTATTGTTATGTTAAATTAATAAAAATAGAATATTTTAATATAATAGGAGTACATAACACAGTGAGTTGTTTGTTTTAAATAGTAGCGACTAAACCGTAAGAAAAAGTTTTTAAACAATTCAAATCAACAATTTTTAACATTTTGCACATACAACAACAATATTTTATATGAAAGAAAAAATTTTATTGTTGCGGACAGAGTGAGATAGAAACGGAACATTTGTATTCATTAGGCGTCACTAGTACGCCCCACAAGCAATATACAGTAATAAGAGACATCAAAGTTATCGAACCCGTGGCTCCATCGCGTAGTGCGGACATTAGTTGACACAACAGTGTCCCAAAGTGTGAGGTGGAGGTTACTTTCCGACTTCAAAATTTTAGGGGGAGGGGTTTAATTACTCGGATTTAAGTGACAATTTTTCTGCCATCGGTCAAAAAAAACATTTTCCCCTATAGAGTTGTTATTTTTTCGGGGTAGGGGGTCAACTTTTCGAGAATTCTTATGTAAATCCCCTCCAGTCCACCAGTTTTTGTATCGCTCCATAAGTTGCACAGAGAAACGGAAAAATATTTATTATATTATTAACTAGTAAACCCCGCAAGCACACCCATCTGCTGTTGACGACGGAAAAGTATATTTTATATTATTAAGCCATTGATGTTAGGTGTATGTATACGTTTTGGTACGTTTTACCACTATATTATTAAGTACGATTCGCGTTTATAAGTACTAAATATTGTATATCACATACTGTACAGCGATATTAGTATTATTGCGAACAATGGTTTGACACAGAGAAACGAAAAAGTATTTTTTATATTATTAATTAAATTAATGTATTTATTTAAGTTTTCTTAAAGACTTAATTGTCGCTAATCTTAAAAAACACAACACAAAACAATTAAATAGCTTATAAGCTTATAGATTTCTTGATAAATTTAAAACAGATTGAAAATATTATTTAATCTTTTATATTTACACGAATTTTACATAATTCTGTGACTACGTGTTTAAGCTTTTTCTATTTATCTTATAAACTCGATGATCACTTTTTGTAGACTAGCAAAAATCAATTGCTAAAGATACATATTTATAAAATTCTTATCATAAAAAACATCAAAACAACTTTTTAATGTACTGTTCAAAATTAAAGTTTTAAAAAATGTAGTATAAAAAGAAATTATGTTGAATAGTCAATAATCATATATTGAACAAGTTGTCTTATGTTTTATGTTAATATTTATTAGTGTAACTGTTTAAGCGGTATGAACTTAAAAGTCTGTTTAACATAACTTTCAAGAAATCCAACAAGTGTTCATCATCAAGGCAATCCAGGATAAATCAAAGTTATTTATTATCAACAAAATCAACAAATGTACTTTCCGCAAAATCAACAGAATCACCATAATCACAAAAGACACAAAATGAAAAGAAATACTACTGACAAAACTAACAACAAAGATATAGTATTTAACAAAAGTGAAATCAAAAACATTGGCAATCAATCATTTATACCAAATTTAGCAAAATCTGTATTTGTCAGAACTGACGAATCTGATAAAATGGATGATTTAGAAGAGATAGGACAATTTGCCAAGTCATTTAAAAAGATAAGAATTAATTTAGGTAATCTTTCATCAATTATTAACAGCAACTTTGTTGATGTAGTTTTTATAGAAAACTCAAAATAAGATATCCGGGACAGTGTAGCAAACGAAGATACAATTATTCTATCAGCATAAGTGTTGATTAAATACATAGAACATAATTTTGATATATGTACATTTATTATAAAGGTTTTACACAGGAAAATGTTGGATTAGCAATCGGGAAACTTTACGGATATGAATTTGGCCAAACAACAATCTCTCGCTTCGAATCTTCAAACCTAAGTTTAAATAATATGTGCAAATTGAAACCATTGTTACAAAGATGGATTAAAGACGCAGTTGAAACTCTTAATTGTAATACATCATTGAACATCATGAATTCATGTGCTGATTCTACAAGTGGTCATAGATCTTTGGATATCATGCATTCTTGTCCTGATTCAACAAGTGGGCAGAAAAGAAAGAAACGAACCATTATAAAGGCAAATATTCGAGTGGCACTTGAACGGGCTTATCTACAAAATCCGAAACCAACATCACAGGAAACAACAATGCTAAGTAACTCATTAAGCATGGAAAAAAATGTTGTAAAAGTGTGGTTTTGTAATCGACGGCAAAAAGAGAGGCGAATAAATCGTTTAAATCATTAAATAAAACATTTATTGTCAATGTTAACGAACTTATTTGTAATCTATTAGTGGCTGGAATCTTATAAAAGTATGAAAATTAATCTATAGAGAATAATAAAAAAATAGTTTTGTTTACATAGAAAAAGGTATGTTTTTTATTTTGTTATTTAATGCATAAATCTATGCATACCGAATATAATAGTACTGATGGCTATAAAAGATAAAACGAACGCCAAAAAAAAATATTTAAAATGATTATAATTATTGAATATATAATTCGAAAAGTTTTAATGTATTCATGAGCATAAATTTATTTACTAGAAATTTATATTAAGAACAATTATAACACTTAAAAAAGTATCAAAAATCAAAATTTGCAAAAAACTATATATCATAATATCAAGCTCTGTAAAACAAAACTTAATTAAAAAGTTTGAATTTTGTGTATCACTTAAAAATATAAATGCAAACAAGATCGATACGGTCATGACGTCTGACTTTGCGGTTTAAGTTTTAGATGGTATATAGTTGCTCCTTCTATTCGTTCGCTCGCTCCCATATATTTATCTTTACGGTTATAAGTTAGTTATTATGTTGAAAGCATATGAAATAAAAAAAAATCCCTTTATCATCGCATATTCCACTATAATGTTTTGACATTTTTGCCGACTTTCCAATATGATGAGTAGATTATGAGAGAGTTTTGAGTTTAAGAATCAATATTTTTCTGAAAATAGCGGCACATGCCACTATTTTATTATTTTTTGTTTTAAATTTTTGCATTTGAGCCTAGTTTTCCCGTTTCGGCCAGATTTAATGTAATTTTTTACAATTATAAGTCAATAATTAATTATTTTTAAGGCAAAACCGGCATATGCCACTTTTTGTATTAATCATATTTTATAATTTTACCCTAATTTTTACCATTGCTTTTTTTACTATTTTCAGTCTGAAAATCTCTATTTTTATTTTAAAACGGACATATTTCACTCAATTTTTATTCTTAATTTTGACCATTTTTCCTAAATATGTATATTTTGGCCAGTTTTGGTCTGTTTTGCTCTTTTTTCAACAAAAAAACGGCATTTGATAATCACATTTAACCTATATTTTGTCTATTTTTCAGATTTTTGCCTATTTTGACACAATTTTGTCCATTTTTGACCACTTAAAAGCCAATTTTTTAGAATAAGTTTTGTATTTTTGAACGACTATTTTGTGCCTTTTGTCTGTAAAAGTCACTTAATTAGCTTAAAAAGCTGGTGAAAATCTCTTTGTTAAATTATGAAGTTGTTAAAATTCCTTTATTAAAGAAATAGTGTACACAGATGGACGGATATTGTCACATCTATATATCTGACAAATTTGCAGTCAAATAAAAAATGGTTTTTATTGAATATAAAAATTTTCAGCTAATTGTAAAAGCCAGCTCTTGGATTTGGAACTCGTGTCTGCATGTTGACTTTCTTCGTTCACAGAAGTTATGCTAATGTTTTAGTAAATTTTGATGTCAAGATTCTTAATAACTCAATTTTAACACGATTTATTACGCTTATACAAGTATATTATATCAAATTTAAGCTAAACTCAGAATGAATAAAAATAACCTCAACACGAACTCAAATACAAATTTTAACTATCTTTTAACATATGTAAAACAAGTGATAATGATAATAATAAAAGTTTGTTTTTATAAAAAACTACATTATTGTTGCTTAACAATAACTTGTTTTATAATTGCTATTTAAAGAAACATATATGTTTGATTTTCATAGTGTAAAACAGCAACCAAATATTTAAATAAAATGACACATTTGTTAAAACTTATTTACTTAGTAGTTAGTTATTAAAAAAACCTAAAGCATTGTATTTATAAGGATAATTAACTTTTAGTAAAATTTACGTAAGAAACTTATTAGCTACAAAAAATTTATAAACAATTTAACCAATTCATATAAAATTAAAATAAATTTAATTTGTTGTTTTAATAATGATCATTCTTCAAATGATTGTTTGAATTTTAATTAAATGATAGTAAATCTTAGGTTTTTATATTTTATGTAAATACTTTAAAAACCGTTTACAAATTATTCATACATTTGGTCTTATTTCGGTCATTAAACATTTCATCTAGAAATAAACACGATGAAACATTTTTTACAATTTTATACATATTTATTCAAAAAACACGTCGTTGTTGACAAAATTAAGTTTTTAGAGTTAACCTTGTAACAACTTTAACTAATCTTAAACTAGGAAATAAGTATATAAGAAAAACAGGAGATCAAGAAAAAGCTAATAATTTTTAAAATGTGTCTGATTTAGACATTAAAAATCAAATAATTTAAGCTGAAAATATTTTATCCAAGGTGATAACCTAAGAATTTTAAATAATAGGTAAAACAATAATGTAGATTCTAGGGCAAATGAAATATGCATGTTTTAAAACTTATCTTTACTTACTAGCTACAACAATTTTGATTTTGGTGCAAAAAAAGGTACTTACTCTATAAAACTTGAGTTATTTGCATGTTAGCAACAACAATAAATGTTATGCTATTTAGGAGTTTAACGATTAACAAGATTATAAAAATTAATTCAATTTTATTTTTTAGAAAAAAATTTTAAATTTTGGAGCTCAAATTTTATCTGAAAATCTTACAATATTTTGATGCAAAAATTAGTTTACATTAAAGATTTAAATTATCTCAAAGTTTGTTATAAGTAGTATTCTGATATTGGTGGTATAGAAATAACAAAACTAAAAAATAAAAAATTAAAATTTTTTTAAATAATTTTTGTTTCTAACTTTCTGATTCACTTAAGAACTTTTAAATTCACTAGTTAAAAATTACCAAGGTTGTAAAATTAAGCACCTTAACGAGTTAGCATCTATAATGTTTTTACTATTAGTAAGCTGTTTTAAAATTTAATCTTTGCTTAAACGTCATTTAATTTACAAAACTTGTTTAGCTTATTTATCTTACATTTATCATAAAAAATTGACTTATGTTGCTAATTTCCTATTTCTTAACAATTGATATGTACTCTTTCTTATGTTTTTATTTAAAATGCTAATAACAACTATTAGAATTCTATTTCAAGGTTTGGCGGGAAAAAATTCTTTTTCATGATTATCCAATCTATAACCTTTTCGTTTTTCGAAGCTAAAAAAAAATGATTAAATTTTATTTTTGGTCGTTTGTTTGCTACTTCAATCAAGTTATTGATTGTGAGTGTAGTAATATATTTACTTGCTCCAAGTTTTAAAGAAGTGAAAACTAAACAATTTTCAATCACAACGAAAACACCAAAATCAGTAATGATGGAGTCGCCATAAATTTCTAAACGTCTCAACATTTCTAGTTTACACAAGGCCTTCATCATAATGTCAGTTAGATTAATGTTGTATTGTGAAATACTAATCCATTTGATTTTAGGAAAATAGTTTCCTATATTAACAAAAAAATTGTCGTCGATTGGGTTCATGTAAATACTTAATCGAGATAACTGTGAGCAACTTTTGAATAAATCACACACTAAAAAACCTTGAAAAGCAGAACATTGTTTTTCTAAATATGATTCTGTTATTTTTAATTTCAAATATGTTAATTGTGAACATTTGTTGATTGAAATAAGTAACTTGCAAAAACAATTCCAATCAATCGATTCCGAAAACACAATCAATTCCAACTTTAAATGTTTTAAATTATTCAGATAGTTCAGTAGTTCATCAAAGTTATCGTTGAATGTTCGAAACACTGATTCACATATCAAACCAATACTTAGTTCTGTCAATTTTGTTAATTGTGATAATTGTTTAGTAAATGCCTTAAAGCTTCCATTTCTGGTATTAAAAATTGTTCTGAAAGACTTTATTGTATTTTTATATCTTTTAACAAATAAATCCATTAAATCTTTTCTTTCACAATCATAACCCCTAAAATCGACTAATTTAGGCATCAAAACTATTTCATCCGTTATTAAATCCTTTAAACTAATGTTAACAAGAGACAAACAATTATCAAAATATCTCAAAATAGAGTTTTTCTCTTTATTAAGATCATAAAACGCTCCTAAATTAACAAACTTTTTAATAGTTTTGCCTCGTTTTTTACCGAAGTACTCCCAACTAATCGATGAAATTACTGGGATTGGTAAACTTTTAATAACGTGAATTGATTGTAAACTTTGGCAGTTGTCAGCTATAATACATATCAATTGATTATAATTAATTGTTTTCTTTTTTGGAAACCCTGTTTTAATATTTATTTGAATAATGCAACTACACTTTTGAAGAAGTCGTTGGAAAATAGTGATACCATTTAATTCTGGTACTTTGATAGAGTCATAAAATAAAAGAAGTTGATCTGTAACTAGTTTGTAACTGTTTTTGTGATTTACTAGTCTATAGCAGTAAGTATCGTCGATTTCAAGATCTAATTGTTTGGCAAATATAACACGTTTCCATTGCCTAGAAACGCACTCTAATTTTATTTTGTGTTGTAATTGCAAATGTCGGAGTATTTCTTGTAATAAATCGTCGCAAAACCTATCGAATCTATTGCGAGCTAAACTATTTTTTAATATTTCTGACATTTTTTATAAATTAGTAATCTTGCAGTGAATGTTTTTAAAACTAATTTGAAAAAGATAAATGGTTTAACGTTTAAAAACAACGAATTTGAGTTGTAATATAAAATAATATTTAAACACGAATAGTAATTCCAAGTTTGATAATGGTTTATGACGAATGAGTATGTATTTGGTTAAGTTTCAAGTTATAAATTAACTTTAAATAAAGTTTTAATTAGTCCATATTGTTCATTTGAAAGAATAAAAAATTTAAAAAAAATTGATAGAACATCACATCACATATAAATTGTTTTTAAAGAAAACATTTATTTCAAAAAAAAATTTTAAAAAAATCGTTATTCGTTTAATTTTAATTATAAATGTTAACTAATTTCTGTTAAAAAATTATTACAAACTTTTACTTTTAAAATAATAATAAATAAAATCGGCACATTACTATAGAGCTCTTTCTTATAATTTAACTAAGCTAAAATTTAATTTAAAATGACAAATGAAATACCTTCAAAATTCAGTGGTTGAGAGAGAGAGAGAGTGGACATAAGGACGGATGGATCGAAAGTGTGAAAAGCATAAGCTCGTGTTTTTTTACAAAAATTGTGCTAAAAAGCTTGATATTTTGATTATTTTGTTTGTAATCGATTTTTTCAAAAATTTAATTTTCTCAAAATCTTAACTAGTAATAATTATCAATATTTATACAGTTGATACATAATCTAAATCAATAATAATAACTTCAAATGTAACTCCAATACTTTATATCTAAAAATTTCCTAAAAATATTACTAATAAAATTTAATAATTTAAAATTTAGTAAATCATAATTCTTTTCGCAGAATCCGAGTTTTTCCGAAAATCTTGTGTTCTCCCAAAATCATAAATATTAATTATTATTAATATTTAAAATTTGGTTAGTTCATATAAACTAAGATTTTGCATATCTTGAAATTCAACTAGAATCCTTTTTTTCTCAAATATTATTTTCAGAGAAAATTTTGTAAGACTTCGTTTAATTTTACAAAAACATTTTTCGAAATCTCAATTAATAATAATATTCCATAATTATATAATATTTATAATTGTTTTATCATCTAAATCAAGTTTAAATGAATGAAATCTTCAAATAAAACTTAAATATTTTTTCAAATTCTCTTCCCAAAATTAGTCTAATTATTAAAAATATGACTTAATAAAATTCGTTCTCAAAATCAAAAATAAAATTAATTATTTGTACTTCTACATTGATTATATTTATAATATCTAATATCTTCAAACTAAATTTATCAAAATTTTCAATTAAATTCATAATAAATAATAATAAAATTTTGTTACCATTAGAACAAATTTTACTAAAGTAAGGCAAAAAAAAAAGATTATTTATATTCAATTTATCTTATAACCTTTTTCTTTAAACAATACATTAAAAGTCAATTTTAAAGCTGAGTAAAATGAAGGGTCACTCGATGGAATCGGCACCCCTTTATACAGCAGGGGTCCAAAAAAATGTTAAAATACCCTTCAACACCATTATCATTCGAGTCTTAGATACAGTCATACATACAGCCTTACACACAGTCACACACAGTCATAGGCGGGTAATGTCCAACATGGGCGGGTGGGATCCGACATGGGCGGGTGGAGTACCTTTACAAAAACGTAAGCAATATTCGCCCACCGAAGGTGGGCTTCTTTCCTAGTTTGTTATAAAAACCAAACATAGGAAAAGTACTTTTAGTGAACCAAACATCAATGTCAATAACACATCTTTTAAAAGTAATTAGTCTATTAACTATAAATAAGTTAATATTGTTTTTTGCACTCAAAATTAATATTATAATGCCTAAAACATATTCATGGTTGAAAATCAAAATTGATGCAGTTTGTAACATTTCTAGCTATTAAACAAGAAAGGAAAAATTTGTTCAATTAATTTTAAATTTATTGACACTATTAAATCTTGTGCTGTTAAAAGAAATAAAATATAGCCTTCATATCATTTAGTTAACTTTTAAAGTTTATAATTTTATTACGAATAAGAGTTTTTTCAAAAAATAACTAAGTCAGCTAAGAAATTAATAATTAGTAAAGTAATAAAATTAAAGCTTTTAATTTAATAATTCTTTGAACTTATATCTGCTGTTAAGACAAACCTGTCAAAAAAAACTTTAATAACAAAGCTTTTTTATTAATGAAGTTTACTATAACCGAAGATGTTCCGAAAAGCTTAATTTTTCTCTTTTAAAAAAAATCCGATTTTAAAATTTAGATAAAATAAACTTGTTAATTTAATTTAAAAAGTAATTTTTGCAACATAAACTCTACTAAAGTTGAACGAAGTTTTTCAATTTACAATTGTATTCTAGTCTAAATAAGAGATAATTTGATTAAAGAAAAAATTGTTTAACAATTCGCTCTATATTAATAAAAGTTTTGTTAAAATTTTAAAATCGTGAACATTTATTTACGTAATGATGTATGAAATAAACCTACAATAAGTTATCTATGCTTTTTCAAGCCACAATTTATTACACTAAACCTGTTCATTAATCTGCCATTTAGATTTTGATTAATTAACTCTTACAGCATTAAATGTCAAGTAAACAAGAAAGCTATATTATTATTAAAAAACAATATTATCTATGCAAATTTAAAGGAAATAACTAGATACTCAATTATATTTATATATTATTATCGTGAAATAAATAAATTATCCCAGTAAAATTTCTTTGTTAGATAGTTATAATCTTTGTAAACATGCAATAAAAATCAAAATATGCTCTACACTTGATTAGAATTATTAAACAAGCTGTTGTTACACATATTCCATTTTTCCATTTAATTGTTTACAAATTAATATTTTTTATTGAACAATACTTCAATATCCATGAAAATAATTTCGGGCAAAAGTTATCGGATAGATTGAAAAGAGTACAAGTAAATAAGTAATATTTTTTTATTTCATATCTCCTCGGAAAAGTAAAAATTATAATTAGATTAAAAATATAAAACATAAAAAACATCAAAAAATCATAACTTACATAATGAAAACTACATCATTCTGATTATTAAGAAAACTTTATCTATTCATTATTTAAACAATAATATAATCATTTTAATAATTAAATAAATATCATTCAATTAGTTGTTTTTAAAATTGAGAGTTGAAATGAATTCTTTGAAACTTGTTCTTGTCTTTAATATTTAAAAGCTTATTATTTTATCAACTTTTGGTTTCAACTTTGAAAAGTTATAATTCCATTTTAATCTTTATTTAATAAATGTTTTAATTGAAAATTGTTATTAGTTCACTATGAAAATCATTAATAAAACTCAATCTACATTAGAAGTTAAGTTCGTGATAATCTTATAAATTTTTTGTTCATTACTATATATGTTGATTTTATTTTACATTTTTTTAATAAC
>JAQIXJ010004287.1:0-11089 GCA_034700185.1 Phthiracarus laevigatus | reverse complement strand
TGATTCAACTTTAAAAATAAATCCAAAAGCTAAATAACTGAAGAATGTATAAAAAATTCAACGATGATTTTGATTATCATTTGATTAAAAAATATTTAGAAAATTAAAATATATATTTTTTTTTAAAAATTTCAGTGTAAAAATTGCCTTAAATCTCAAATTTAATTAAATTCAAAATAAAATTTGCTAACATATTTTAAAACTACTCGGATTTAAGCGACAATTTTTCTGCCATCGGATAAAAAATCATTAAAAAATATTTTTCAACATACTGTAGAGATGTCATTTTTCATTTTTAGGTAGGGGGTTCAACTTTTTGAGAAATCCTGGTGGGTAACCCCTCTCCAGCCCCCTCTGGGACACCCTGCCGATAACAATAGTAACGTAATCTTCGAGTTGACACAACGTCATAATCAGTTTATTAATATAACTAAACATAAAAGAGTACAGAGAAAGCACAAAATTAAGCAGAGAGAATATAATCCAGTTTTTTAATGCACAATGTTTCAAAAAACAGATCTCATTAACGGTGCTATTTTCAAATTCCACTAACGTTTCACTAATAAAAAAATTTTTTTACTCGCGGGTCAGTTTGATTGAGAAAGGAATTTTAGCATGAGAAGAAGAATTTTAGAATCTTGAAAAAGCTGATAATGCGCAGAAAATGACGATTACTAAAATTTATAAGAGTAACTTTATTTTGTGAAATTTTACGTGCGATTTAATTGATATTTAATTTTTAATTTTTTTAAAAAATCTAACAAAAAATTACTAACGTTCCACTAACGGAAACAAAAACCTCGCTAACGTTCCACTATTTTTTCACTCCACTAACATTCAATTACCGGTACTATTTTAAAATTTCACAAAGTACAAGTTAGTGGAGCACAATTTTTAATCACTACTTTAATATTGTTTTACATTGTAAGGTTATAGCGTAGTATTAAAGGTGAGATTACACTGAAAAAGTTACACTGTTCATCGTTGATAAACTTACAAGAAATTAATCGATATCATTATTAAACTAATCGATGGTGTTGTAAATTAAGATCACATGTTCATTCATTCCGTAATTTTGGTTGGAAAAAAACTTTTTATAAACTTGTAAATTGAAAAATCTTACTATTGATTGTAACCATTGCGCTCTGGTGGCAGTAACCTATAGATACTTTGGTCTTGGACTCTTAATTAATAGTTTTGCCAAATGCATTTATTTGAGACAACTTTAATATTCTCATTGAATTTTAATACACAACTGACTCGGTTTTGACTCCTATGTCTTATATAAGTTACATTTTAGCACATTAGTCAATGTTAACCCCTAAAAAAATTATAGCTATACTCTTAAACTTTAATGCAAAACTGCCAGTATTTTCTACCAATAATGCATGCATGTCTATATCACTAGTCCCACTAATTTATTTGCGTTTTATTTTCAAACAAATGGCATAAAAATTCGCGACGAAGAGCTTTATCATGTTTTGGTACCGAATGTGTAGCGCCACACAAAAATGCGAAATACCATTGCGACAAATTTTGATGCCGAGCAACCAAACTCGCTTTTAGCAGCAAAAAGATATACTAATGCAGTGAAAATGTTTTGGTAGTATAAATGGGCTAATGTCCCGCCATAAAACATTTTTATATACTATAATGCCATTCAACCGAAACTCTCTCTCTCTCTCTCTCTCTCTCTCTCTCTCTCTCCGCGATCTAAGATTAAAAGCAGTAAAGCTATTTAGCGAAATAGATATATATGTGTAGAGTTTTTATTGCGAGAGTGAGAGCGCAAAAAAGGCATTTACTGTACATTTACCCCAATCTCAATCAACTTATTAACTCAATACGCAAACATATAAAAATTATGCAGCCCTGCAATACAGTGATATACTCGTTACAATCGTTTTGTCCCTTTCAATGACACTTTCTAGCATTAATTCCAGTATTGCGCATAAAGCGCTATAATAAACCCATAGCACACACACATACACACACACACACATACACACACACACATCGCACTGAATAAAACGGATAGAAAAATGCTAACATAACGCACGCTGTAAACAAGAATATAAGTAATTACATACTGCAATCTTTCTAATGGATTAAATACAAACACAAAAGACTAGAGCTGTTTATTAAAATATACTGCCGCATAGACTACTAAGGATTTTCGAGCCAATTTTGTTTAATGGATTTAATTCTTATAATATTAACAAATAAAAGCTTAGCGCAACTATCATTCGCTTTTATTATGGTTAAAACTGCGTAATCGTATCAAAAGACTAGACTTTCGCATAAATAATTCCTACGTTTTCGTAGAAATTCGAGCTATATATACAATAAATTTTATATAAAAAGGTTTTAAACAAAATAAAACTAAATTAATGAAACTCTAGTAGAGTTTGGAAATATTCCACTGACTTGTGATGGAATTAGAATTGAATGTGGATATAATTAGATTTCAAGGCGTTATGAAAACTAACCCAATAAGTCATAATTTTGATGCTTTGCTGTTAATTAGTGAAACAAAAAATTATAAGTTAAAACAAATAATTGATCATTTATGTAAGATAAGTGAAAGTTTTCGCCATTGAAAATTTGCCTTTCGAATATATACCTATTCATTTTGTATTAAATTTACGCCAGTATCTCAATCTTATAATTTTTTAAATTAAATGAACTGCTCAAAAATATCTGTAAATATGAAATATTCAGATAGATATTCAATAATTAGAATCAAGTTTATCTCTAAATATGTCCATGAATACCAATATTGAAATTATTGTTGCGTTGTTTTCCTCCTCAATAATGTGTTTTAATATCTCTAATTTTTATTTTATGATACTTATTGTATATCTTACCATTAGCGTAAATATAAGATATGGAAAGATAAAAAATTAAAAAAACTTCAGAAATAGAACAAAAATGGTATGGGATTATTCGAAACTCTATTATGAAGCAAATTAGTTTTATAATGATTTTCTGATATGACTCACTTTCGTTAATGTTAACGTGTCTAAATGAAATATATATTTCACAATTTTAATGATATTCTTTCTAATTATTATTCTTTTTATTTAATCTACTTTATATTTCCTGTTATTTTAAAATTTAACAGTAATTTAAACTAATTTTTACTAATTAAAAATTAGTTTTTTTACTTCTTATCTGGTGACAACTTAGTACTAACAAATTAATGATTTTATTGTGCAACATATATATATTTACATTATAATTATATTTTAATATTGTGCAATAAATGCGACATTTATACAAAACTTTATATTTTAAAGTATATGCTGGATAGTTATTTTAATTCCAAGAATTTTCACTTTTTTGTTTTTAATTATCAAAATAAGTTGTTGTTTAAGGAAAAAGTTTTAGATTTTTTATTCAATTTCAAAATATTTTTAATTTACTGTAACATATTAAATATTAAAAATTACTCCGTCATTATTCATTAAATTTCAAAGCCCTAAAGTTGCAAACAGAAATAAATACATTTTCCATTTAAATAATTCAATGCTCTGTAAAACCTTTTTAATTATTAACAATAATTCAAAAAATGAAAAATTGTGCGCAAAGAAAATAAATTAAACTTCTATGCGAGTAATATTTCCATGTTATATTCATAAAAGAAAAAATGTAAAATGATTTCTGGATATTTACTGAAAAGCTTTGTTTTACTTCAAAATATTTGAAACAACATTGAAATCCTATATGTGTTCTGGTGTTCTAGCTTTTCGGTATAACTGTTATAAATTTATTTAACTCTCTGTTGTTATATTCTCATTAGTCGGCACACATACGCTTACTGCACATAAACCTCGAAGCAAAATAGTGTACGAAAGGCATTAACAAAATTATATTAAAAAAGTCGAACAAACTTATGGTCTTTTCTATGCTACAATAAGCAGAAATATTTGCCTCCTTTCCCCATGGGTTGAATTACTACAAGATCTGTGTGTATGTGAGTGAGTGAGAGAGAGAGAGAGAGAGAGCACAGAAAAAACAAGATCAAAACCAATAGTGATACACAACAGAAATAGAGTACAACTTTTCACTGATCATTGCTCTGTGTAGTGCTTGAGGAAGAGATGAGAGAAAAGGCAACTTTCAAACTGCAGTAATAGCTTAGACATAAATCAATCGTTGCTCTTTACAAAATACTATCAACTTCACATGATTTCTCCTACTGTTCTCTCTCCCTCTCTTCAAAAGAATGCTTCAAAGAGTGGTTTCTCTTGTATTTTTTTCTGGTGGGGTTATATGTTGCAAACAAATTTTATTGCAGCTTTCCTTTAACGAAAGTTGATTTTATATGTTTTGATGCGCTATAACGACAATATTGTTAGCGTGTAACTTATTTTTATGCCACAAAACATACTAAAACTCGTAAACATAAAACTATAATTTGAATACAGTTTTGTTGGATAATAACGTTTGGTTGCGGCGCACGTAAATTGTTTGGCGTACACACACACACACACACACACATGTTTGCATAATCTCATTGCGCGCTGTGCTCAAAGGCATAAGAGATCTTGATGTCAAAATTGGAAACACAATCCATTTATGGTTTGATAGCGATATTATCATCATTATTATTACGGGGCATTATTATTATTATAATACAGTGCCCGTATTTTTCTATTATATGAAAAGTTGGCATATTTAATGATAGTATACGCTGTTTTTTATTGTACCATTGGGGTCGCCTATCGTTGTCAAATATAGTGCTCTATCAAACATATCTCTCTTTAGATATATATATATATTATGCTTTCGGGCTATGATTAGACCCTAAAGTTGGCATCACTCGCTTTAGTTCATTTAAGCCATTGTATTGCATAGTAAGTGAAAGTATATGTGCATTACAGCTCCCGAGGGAACAATTAAAGGTAAAAAAGTCTGGTCTCCGCTCGTGGTCACAAATCTACCTTAGATCAAACGCACTAACGCTAACACTATCGCTACAAATCTTATCACACCATACATGTATGCGGGCATAAACGCATAGAGAGAGAACGAGTGTGATAGAGTTGTTACTCTGGAGTGAGCTAACAATCAATATCTATTTCAAGAGATGGGCGAGTTATGTACAAGTTCTGCATCGCTGCTAAACTGAATATACGCCGCATTTATTGCTATCGTTTCATATTATATAAATTATGCACAATGTCTGCCCGAAAATATGTTCAATTTTTTTCTCTATGATTCACGCGTTTTGGGTAATGACATGAAGTAATGGAGAATTGCAGTTATGGTTTGATAAAAGTATGTAATACGATGTACTGTATGTGTATGTGTGTGAGTAGAGACACAGCATCAATCTTTATTCTCAAACTTTATTTAATGAAATACAATTTTTGGATACATTGAAAAGAATTTTGGGTATTTCGATGCTAAAAACGTCCATTTGATGCGTGTTTCGCTCAAATGCAGTCATTCCGCGAACAGTGACATTTTTCGGATGAAACGAAAACTCACATTTACGAAAAAAAAATTATACATATAATAAATGCATAATATTTATAATTAAAATGAAAGCATGTTTTGTCACTTATGAAATAATTTGAGGCACAAAATTGCTGCGCTCAGTGTTCTCTCTCACTCACTCAATCGCTCGCTCATCCCTTTTCTCTGTTCTATTGTAGGTATTTCTCATTATATGTCACATTTAATGAAAAGTTAGGTCTAGCGTGAACTAAATATTTTGTCGTTCGCTTTAGACATCAATACCGAAAGACTTCGTTAAATTGAATAACTTTTAGCGTTTGCAGCTCAAACGCATCACTACAGCACAGCTTTTCCTATACGGTATTAACTTATATAGTATTTAATACTGTGAACGCAAAACATTTTTCTTTTAGATTTTTAATACAATGCATTTTATATATATATATATATACACAATATTTTTCTTCTTACTTTTACTCATGAAAGAATGTGTTAAAACACAATCTATTTTTAAAGCTCTATTTTCAATATAAAGAAGCAATATCAGCATTTTTTGTTTAGCAAACTATGGGAACAAAATATCGATATAATAATACTAATACAGTTATAGTCGCATAGTGTCTAATAAAATAGTGCACTAAAAACAGTGTGGCAGAGTACTATAATTTTAAACTAGCGCTCCAGAAAATGTATAAAATAACATAAAAGAATTTTTTCTCACTTTTTGGATTAAAAAGGAAAAGCAAACATTCTATAGTGAAATAAGTGGTAAAATATTTTCTATGTTCAGTTGAGTTTCTTGTCCAGTATTATTTTTTTTTTGTTACCGATTACCCTTTTATATTACTTTACGATGAAAATTTAATGATATAAATTTTAAATTTGATTCAAACATGATTCAAGAAAACACAACGACAACGAAAACAAAAAATAATTATAATGCCGATCTTAGACTATATAGTGCTTCTATCAAAGGATTGAACTGAGCATATTGGCAATAAATTTACTTATTACTAAACAGCGAATTTTATTCCCAAAAAATTTTTAATTTGTGAATATTAATTTTCGAATAATTGTTAAAATATTCTTTTACAATCTTTTATTTTTAAGCCAAATTTTTGGTTGTTTTTAACAATCATAAACAAATACAAAATATGCCTAAATATATTCGTTTATTTATAATTATGCAAAATAATGTGTTAAATATTTTAAAATATGCTTTTTATTCTTTTATAAACTTTAATGTGAAAATCCGCTCTTTACTTATCAACACGTGATTGCTTTAATGTTTAAAAATCTAAAATTATTGTGTGATGTTATTACATCTGTATCTAAATAACTTTTTTGTCAAAATTAAATTTTCACAAATATTAGCAAAAACTACCTCGAACTTCAAAGTTAATATTACCGTATATATAAAATGTTAAAATTTGTTAATATATACAATTAAGCGCAATTAAGTTTATACGAGTAAAATTAAAATATTTAAAACTTGAATACATTACAGTATTGAGAGAATCATTGTTCGTAAAAATTAATTATCTTTTATAAATTTATTTTACTTTCTCTTTCAATTATTGTTTGAAATATTCATACAATTTCTTGAAATAACTATATACACTCAAAAAAATATGTTGATTTTTTTTTGAAAAAATAAAACTTTATATACAGTATAGTCTGGTAAGTAAAATTTTTCTCTGAAATATATATATATATATATAAGCAATATTATTCCAACAATTTTACTTCACAAAAAAATAAACAAAACAATAAATGAAAGTCATTTTAATGTGAAAAATATTTTTTTCTAGTTTGGAGCGAAAAAATTAGGGTTTCGTAGACTTTACGCGATACGAAAACTGCTGAGAGGCATACAAACGTCTAACACGACTGATTTACTTCTGCAGTTCACATAAATGAAGTTTACACGCATGGGAATATCAAACGATTGAAATGTTCATTCACGTATATTAGACTTGCTGTTTTTTGCTCTGTGAGATATTAGGATTTCATACTAGATATACAAACATATTGATCATAATCATAAGTTATTATATCGCAATAATTCTCTGTCTCTCTCTATATATATATTTGTTGTGTTATATTGCAACACTCTTTTTGAAATGTTTTCACTCGATAGAAACTGTTGCTGCATTGACGCGTAAAACATTTTCAGTTATTGTTTAATATGTCAATGCGTTTATAAGTAATATTGAATTTTGTTTGTATTTCACAAATACATAGTGAATACAAAACTATGGAATAGTATTTGTCTATAAAAAATGATAGATTAATGCTATTGGTTGTTATTTATCGAACAATTATCGAAAACAAAAAATTTTCCATTTAATAACTATATAGATTACTGTATAGATAATATTAAAAAATCTTACAAAATTAGATATAAAATGATTCTTTGTAAGAACTTTTTAAAGAACTTCAAAATAACTTTTTAATTTTAATTCACTTTGTTTGTACGGAATCGAGACGTTGCCCAAAAGTAGGAGGCTTTTCTTCAAAACAAAATCAAAGGTCAGAGTTATAACAATACAGAAATAAAGTTCAAAATTCTTTCTTATAATAACATTGGAGTAATAAAACATTTCTGTTTGGTTACACATAAAGTCATTTTAAATTTAAAAAATAAAGTTATATTTTATACAACACACATACATACACACACGCATATACAACATACTACATTCCGCTCAATATCCGACTCACCAGTTATTATAAATGATGAAAAATAAGACGACAAAAATTTTTACTTTTTTTATACACGAGGGAAATTGAACGCAGAAATGATACCAAATATTGATAGCGAGACAGTTATCACTTTTATGACCAGTTATTTGCCTCTGATATATAAAAGTCTGTGTCCGGGATTAATATTTTGTTTTTATAAGTATCATCACATCTTAAACTTTATCTTCTGTTAACAGTAATCTCATACACATTTTTGTAATTCATCTATGCATTTAAGACGATACAGAATATCATATTTTTAATAAGAGTTTTGTACCAGAATGTTAAATAATTAAAAACCTTATAAAAGTAATACTCTGTACTTTTAGTTTAGTTATTTTATTAATAAATAATTGTAGAATTATTTAAAATAGAATACTGTTATGCCACAAAAAAATTCATATCTGAAAATATTTGATGCTCAAAATACTGTATTACAAATGAAAATAAGTATTGTGAATTCGATTCAAATAGAGAATTTGTTTACCCATTTTATAAAATTTTATCACAAATTATTATTCAAAAATACGGATGGAAAGCACTAACTAAAATGAAATGAATAAATTTTATTTTATTTTTTTTGCACAGCAACTTTAATTATAACTTATAATTTATGAGTTTTAATGTATAACATAATTTTAAAATATTAAACCGTAGATTTTAAAGGCTTAGTTTTAAGATAAATGTGTTGATGTGATCGGAAAAGTTAATTCATTTAATTAAAACACTTCTTCGCCCAAAAATTTATTGTTTACGGCCACTGCTGTGAATCAGTTTAATTTATCGAAACTTATTATTTAAATCTGCTGTCAACTGAAATACTAGATTTTTTTTGGGATAAATGCCATGCATTACTAAATTGCATTTTAATTTATTGAATATTCAATGGAATTAACATTTTTAAACAGTACATAATAAATAAGTTGCTATCGTTTTTATCGCTGCGAACTTACAAATGATAATGTGTTTGCGCATTAAAAACGGTAAATGGGAAAAGCGTTGACAGGTATAGTCATATAACCGTTGATTTACAACGAAATTTTCATAAAAATTTTAACCATTAGTATTACTCTTCTTATCGTATCTAAAATTACAGCTAAAGACAAATGCATATGAAAAACCATTATTATTTCTTTCGCTATGAGCGGGAAAAAATTATTTATAGAAGTCATAGAAACTAAAAACGATAACAATGATTTATCCGCACAAACACACACACACACACACATAAACTTACAGTATCGCACATCATTTTTTTAAAAAATGTTATCTTATCTAACAATCGCTATACCGTAAATTGCGAAATACTGTCTATACTCATATTTTGTATAATCACATACTGTTAAATAATTTTTATGTTTCTTTCTGGTTCAGTATTATCAATATGATATAAGCGCAGTACGAAAAAAATTTCCGCAAACTGATTAGCATTCAGGTTACATTAAAATTGCTATATTATTATCTTTTTTTATTTCTCTTAGGAATAAAAAATAAGAAAAGAATTTTAAACTAGAAAGCATAAATAATTTCTTTATTATTATTATTGCCATAAAAAATAATAAAATTCAGTCTAAATAAATTATAAGAAATAAACTGACGGTGCACTAAATTATTTTATTATTATTATTTTTGATTAATGCTTTTTCAATCGAGTGTTCGGTTTTATGGCTTAGTATCTTTGCTGCTCGATTTATGCTCAACTCGTCTATAGTAAATGTAAATAAGTTAAAAAGTTGATTTTATTTAAATTAATAGGTTTGCAACCAAATTAGTGCCTGAAAACATAATTATGTAAAAAACGCGAGCATATGTTGAAAATAACTTAATTGCTTTCCACTGTGCTTCCCACTAATTAATACACTGATAAAAAGTTTTTCGTATTTCAATGTATTTTAATTTAATTTATTTTAATATATAACGTTATATTATTTTCATTAAATTACCTCTATTTTACTACATTTGTGCCTCAATGTGTACTCAATTGAGGTTTGCATTCCATTATGATCCTAAAAGAAGATTATGTTTTTATGTGTATGCGAGTTATCAAACTGATGGTCATGTTGTGCAATGATGTGTATTTGAGCAAATATAATCAAAAAATATGGCATAATGCATATTTTCGAGCATTTCATACCATAGTTCACTAAACCATTCGAATTTAAAGCTCGAGCTCTCAATGAAATTTTATAAATTCATTGCTATATTATTTTTTCTGAAATTTTTTAAATCGCTGTAAAACTAATGCATTTTGTTATTTTTACTTGACTTTTTTATTCAATTTAATGTTGCAACCGATAATTTTCTAAAATTAAATTACATTTCTTAATATTAGAAACCAAAAGTAGTATTTATAAAATTTGTTTTTATCTCGAAAAACCCATCAAAACCCATATAATAGTCTTAAGCGCTGGACGGCTCATCACTATGGCATATAATAAACGAGCGGCACGTATTAGGTCCACACCCGCGCACTTTAAAAGAACTAGTATAGCAATGATAAATAAGTAATCCACACATACATCGCTGCAACGAAAAAATTTATTGCGTTCATTAAATATTGTTCATCATATTCTGTCATCAGGCAATCAATGCCATATTTTTCTAGTGCGCGATTCAACACACAAAAGTTTTATTGACCATTAAAGTGTTTAGTATTTTCAAGACTAACCGATGATAACACAGCACATAATGTTTTAGTGCGTTATGATTACGTGTGTGTATCATTTATGGATTTACGTGACAATACATATCAATAAACGCATATAATATTCATTTGGAGAAAGCTATTCGTATATGTTATAACTAGGGCGTTGAAAATCGTTAATTAACGAATTCATTAAAATGTTATAATTTCAATTAAAAACAAGTATTTATGAAA
>JAQIXJ010004286.1:0-11093 GCA_034700185.1 Phthiracarus laevigatus | reverse complement strand
CCATTCTTCATATTTTTAGCTTTTGGATGCATTTTTTAAAGTTGCATCCTAAATCAAATTATGTAATTGTAATTAAAATATGACGCTTATAAAAACGTGTTTTTAATAGAGATTATAAACTATAAATCAGATTTTTCCGGTATTTATCGGTATTTTGAGCAACTCAACCGATAAATAATTTTGAAAGCGGCGGTCATTACCGGTCAGCGCCGGTCTTATAACGGGTTACGACTATCTCTAGTTATAATTCATAACAATTTGTCAAATGGATTTAAGCGTAAACTTAAGCCTAAAAAGTTGATGCGGTAATTTCTAGAAGTTTACAAAAAATAGTATTTCAATACTTTCAACAAAAAATTTTATATTATTCCGATACCATTTTATACTATTATGTCATTATATATATCTTCGATTGGAAATATAAAATGCAAAATTGATAAATTTGATAACGTTAAAAGCATTTTACGGTAATAAGATGAGGATATCCACAAAATTTCCACACTGATTCTGGATTAAAAAATTATAACCGATGACTGGATTATTATCAAAAATTTTACGGATGAGTGCATTTATTTTATAAATATAGGTTAATAGCATAAGATATATAATCTAATCTATATATAGATTTATTTTATGGATAGATGGATACTTTTTCTTATCTGCCTCCAGCTCTAGCTTTCATACTTATGATATGCTGGCTTGATATAGCTTACGATAGCGCTACCATTGTAAATTGAAAATTTAATAAAAATAATTAAGAGCATAATTTATCAAAAAATTATATAATTTATAATTTTTTTGTGATTTCCTTTGTGCGTGAAAATTTCAACAATACATCAAATACTTATTTTTCACCGATAATTCTTAATTCGTTATTGAATACTTTAATGCTCTCTTTTTTTGGTTGTAAAATTTGACATTTTTGCACCTTATTATTATTATGATCATTATTTGACGCTTCGATAAAGTGAATTGAGTGTTCAATTCAGTTTGTTTTGTAGTGGAGCGCAAAAACGATGATTGTATTGTTGATTTAATTTGCGGAATGCTATAGCGAATGGAGCGCAGAATAACTGGTTGGTGTGCGCGTTGCGTATAAAAGCGTTGTGTAACATACATTCGCTCTCAAATACTATGGCCACAGAACTATCTTTTCGATAGACGTTCGCATCGATAACTCGATACTCGGGTTTAGAAGATTAAGTTAAATGCGATAAATGTTATCAAAATAAAACAATTCAATGCTCAAATATTTTAGCGATTGAATAGATCAGAGCAGTGAAAGAAAGAGAGAAAGAGAGAGAGAAAGAATCGGTTATTTAATTTTTGCTCATCTTCTGTTAAAAGTTAAACTGAGCGCATAGCTCTGATATTTCACTCGAAATGGTCATTGTATCCGCACATTCATTGTATTAAACAAAAAAAAATACGGTGCAGTATTCGCAACTCAATTGCGAACATCTTTACAGGTTTGCTCTGCTTCTAACAAATTAAGCATTGATTATATGAAAATATAAATTTTATTCTTACTAATCTATATATACCATAATAATGTAATGTTTTTTAATTCTTATTTTAATTAGATTGTTCCAATCTTATGGAATTCAGAATACATTAGAAATAAAAAAAATTAAAATAAACTTATTTATTGGAAGATAAACATAATAAGAGAAAAAAATATAAAATTAATGTTACACGCCTAATATCAATAACTGTCGATATCGATATGCTTTGTGTATAACGGATATGTCAATCATGTAAAAGACAAACATTCCGCCTTAAAATGAATTTGCCTATATATATGGCAATGAATGTTGCATATATATATCATGCACATTTCATTGAACTAAAAGTGAAAGTCTAAATATTTTTGTGAAACTCTCGAATTAAAATAATCCCTGACACCATAATTTACTAACCCATTTCAATGATC
This sequence comes from Phthiracarus laevigatus, assembly GCA_034700185.1. Lineage (NCBI taxonomy): Eukaryota > Metazoa > Arthropoda > Arachnida > Sarcoptiformes > Phthiracaridae > Phthiracarus > Phthiracarus laevigatus. The sequence continues at coordinate 9,160 of JAQIXJ010004286.1, read as the reverse complement.
AATAAAAAACATTAAACTCGCATTAATTTGTTTACAAAATTGGAAAAACACAACACTAGATCGTAGTACAACAAATTATTATTGAATAATATCTATTTATTCCATTTCATTCTGATATATAAGAAATTAAAAATCATTAAAGTAAAATTCAATAAACTAGTTTATTTTATTCATTTAATTCTCTGTAACAATTTATTATTTAATTAATTTATACTTAGGTACTCATTTATTAAATTAAAACAAAATTCACTTTACATATACGTAGTATAGGATATTATTTCATATTATCTCTGATTAGTCTAAAACTCAAGGAAAATCAATTCTTAAGTTTAATTTTTCACTTTTATGTCGTTCTTTTGATGTTCGGATGTATTGATGAAAAATTTATTGTTGGAAAAATTAAAGATATCAATCAAAACAGGAACCTTCACATACAAACCTAAGGAAGGGGAATAATAACCTAACTTGAAATATATCAAAAAGTCATGCATGTTTTAAATAAATATATCAATCCTATAGTTTACGTAAAAATTGTTAATAGTATTGCCGCTCACACAATATACTGCTTAAAACATTCTGATAAAATACCCCAAATTTTTAAAGAACCTCGAATTTCCTCTATTTTTAAATGATTTTAATACAATATTCCATGAATTATTTTCTAATTAAAATAATTTTTATTGCTGTAATTATTGCTAAGCTTAATACTTATAAAATAGCGTACTTATCAAAGAAATTAGGATTTCAAGTAATTGCAAAAACAAATTTTTATTTTTTTCTCAAACAAATTTATTTGACATTTTACAAATCAGTTTCAGGTTAAACTATAAAGTGTAACAGTTTAAAAATTTAAATATGCAATACATTGATAGTTCAGTCTTAATAGATTTTTGAACTTTTTAGAATATTTTAGAAAAAATTTTCAAATAATTTTTCTTTGTTTAATTTAATCAATTATATTTTGCAGCGAAAATATAAAGTTGTATGACTAGTATACAGTATTTGTTCACAAAGTTTATTAGAAATTTTTATAAAGTCAATTAAAGAACTGCCAATTTACGAAATTAAATCAGGTTTTGATAACTAATTCAATAAATTTTATTTATCTAAATTGAGTGCTTTTAGTTATAATATTTAATTCAACAAAAAAAACAAAAACACATTAAGTTAAGTCAACAGAAATAAAAACAAAATTAGTGTTAGGTTTACTTATCGCGTTAAGCATTATTAGGCGATATGGTGGTGGGTTTAAATATGCTGTGCGATGTGTGCGATGCTGCCAATACCGCTTCCGAATGTTCTTTAGCTTTTCTTCTTAAATCATTTACACTTATCGTTGAAGATGTGTTGCTCAATGACGAATGAGTGCCAGTGGATGGTACGCTTGGCATAGCATTAACTGTTGATGTCTGTGGCAGTGGCGATATGGACCGGTTTGATGGCAGACAACACGCACAAAGTGCTGCAGCGTAACGAACATCAATTGTAAACTTTTAAGGGTTAAGTAATTCTATATAATTAATTAACCTTTAAATGGGAACGACGCCGAAGCAAAATGATGAGCGACATGAGAAGGAACAAAAAGTGGCTGTAATGTGGTCGAGAATCGGTTGTTTGCATTCACTGCCGCTGCAGCCGCAACGTTAAGCATATTGTCTATGCATGCTTGCGAACTAAATGCCGATCTAAATCAATATCACAGCATATTCTAATGATTATTTGAGTTTCCTATAAAAATGTTAAATAAATTTAACTACCTTTCCGATGAAGAAAATGCTGAAAGAAAAGAGTTTCGAAGTGGAAAACTTGGTGCAAATGGATGAGTTGCCAGTTCTTTGAGTAGCGTTGCGTTATCCATCAGCGAAGATTGGGTTTGAAGCGAGAGCGGAGCTGATCGCAGCGATGACAACGCGGCACTGCTTAAGTGTTCACTGACTGGTGTGCGAGCGGTCGTCGAGTGGGATAACATCATAGGATTAAATAGCGACGACGTTGTCTTTTGTACGATTTGCATATTGTGTTGACTCTCCGGTGTTTGCGTTCGCCTTTCAATTACTTTTAATTTAGTTGGTGTTTCGATAGTTGGGGAAGCACTTGACGAGCGACAGCTCAGATTACCATTTGTTTTTGGCTCTGGTGATGAGCTCGGGGTAGTGGTTATCTCATTTGAGACCGACGCTGGATCAACATTAATATTGTTTAGCGAACTATCATTACTTTTACAGTTAGTCTTGTCTTCCCTTTCTTTACGTAATCTCTCCGCTTTTCTCCATTTAGCTCGACGATTCTGTCCAATAGTATACAGTACTTGTTTATTTATTAAAAGTTTTATTTGAATCTTATTGATAAAGTTCTTATCGATAAATTAAGTTTACTTTAATTTTATTTTCGCCTTATATTTTCTAGATTTAGTAAATTCAATTGTTTTATGGTTTCTGAAATAGTTTGTTCTAACGTATCCAGTATTTCAAGAACGAAAGTATCAGCAGAAACGTAGAAAGCCAACTTTGCCATGCATTTTATTATTCTTTCTGTACAGTATATTTCTCTATTTGTAATCATTAAAAATTCTATTTGATTTTCGTTAAATAATTCTAGCGCTCTGTCGATAATTGTTTATTACTCTAACGATTTTATTAACCGTTACTAAGTTAGCATTCTAGATGTTATGCGCTCAGTAATTTGATAAGAAATTAGATTTTCGTTAAGTAAGAGAAATCGATAAAAAGTTTGCTCTGCAAATTCTCTTTGATAAAACCAAAAAATAAACTTAGGTTTATTAGATAAAAAATAAAACAAATGTCTTCAGTAATTTCATTGAAAATGGTTTTGATAAGTAATTCCTTTAAAAAAGTTGCTGCAAACAAATCTTATTTATGAGTAAGTTATTGATTAATTTTATTAATATTTTTATGTATATAATGTTATAGCAATGTATTAAACAATAACAGATTGACAATAATAAATAGTAAATAATGATAACTCAAATCGCCAAAATTTTAAAGCCCGATTGTCGTCTGGAATCAATTAATTTGAACGGACCCGAAAACGAAAAGCGAAATTACATTTATTAGCAAATAAAAACTCATAAAATTGTTTGTAATTTGAAACTTAAAGTTAGTTTAAATATTTTAAATAAAATTTTGTTTTTAATTAGTTTTATTTTAAATCCGGGTTTTTTTCTAGAGTTAGAGTTAAACCCAAAACCCAATCCGATGATTCAAATATGCATCAGACATTTTTATACCCTATTATTTTCTTAATGCAACTTTTACACCATAATAATATATATATATAAATGGAATTATTTTTGTAAAAATAAACTTTAAGTTATATAATAATAATTATTAAAAACATTAACTTCAATCAATGTTTTTTACCTGAAACCATACTTGAACTCTTGCTTCTGTTAAATTAATTTTCATGGCAAGATCTACATAGAAACAACAAAAAATACTTTAGTATTTAATTTGGTAAATTATTAAACATTATGCAAATTAAAATTTGTTTCTTAATTTTAATTTTTATAAAAGTCATAAAGAAAACATTAAATAATAATTTTCCGCGTATTAATTAACGAAATCGTTTGATTCTAATGAATTACCTTCGCGGGTAAAAACATCGGGATAATGTGTTTGGGCGAATGCCTTTTCCAGTTCTTCGAGCTGCTGCACAGTGAATGTGGTTCTATTTCTCCTCTGTTTCCTCCTGACGAACGCGTCGTCGTGCATCTCCGTTTGATACGCGGCATATGTGGTATCTTTGTATGAATTGTTAAATACAGCGAGTTATAAATTACATCAAATTTTCTCAACAAATTTAATTACGGAATTCTCGTACGAAATAAGAGCGTTTCGCTCAAAATCTAATCACACATGTTTCGTCAATCGTCAAATAAGATTTCAGATGCGATTCTGTTTCACGTTTTTTTTTTATTTTTTACTTTTGAATACAAATTAAGTGCGCGTTGCGATGCGCTTCTCTAGTAGTGTCTGCTTTATTTCGTTTTGATCGAATCAAAATGTATAATAAAACCAACATTATTATGCAAAATTATATTTAGTTTAAATCCTTAAAATATTGTATATAATTTGATTAAACTTTCAATGATAAATATTTAATTTCATCGAAATTTTGGTAATCTAAAGCTTTTTGGTTTGTGATTGCGTTATTATTATCGTTGTTTTGGCATTTATGCGAAAAATTGGAACCGATTGCTAATTGAGAGATAACTTATTAATTCGTTTTATTTTTAAAGTAAATAAAGTTAGGCTTTTTTTTAAAAAAAAATTGATGTGTTAGCAAATATTAACGGATACTAAAGTTACTATTATGAAATAAAAGATGAAAGATAAAAAAATAGATTCTCAGTTTCAATGCAAAACACATTTTAATTTATTGCACATAATTATTATTTAATTTTCTTAAAAAATTTGAAGTTTTGAGGTTTTCAAACATGACAAACATAAAACAAGATGGTTTCTAAAGTGTTAAAATAATTTCGTTATAAAGTGAATATTTTATTATTAAAAACTGATTTAATTAAAAAAAGCGGAATAAGGCTCAGAATAGAGCTATCTTTTAATCAAATTAATGCCAAAAATTAAAATGACATTAATCTAATAGACATTAATGTTCTAAAGGCGTTTAAGGTTAACGTCATAACTTATTACATCAATTATTGCTAATTGAAAATAATTATTACTAATTATATAATAAAATTCATTAAAACTAAGCGCGTATATAAAAATACAAGCTTTAGTCAGAAATAGTAATAACAACTGACGAGTGAGGTTTTAAACATTAACGCAACTGAATCGAAACTCGGAAAATATATTAAATTTAGAAAATGTAAAAAAAGAAGAAGAAACATGAGTGGGAAACTGAGAGAATAAAATATTTTCATTCTCTTAGCAATAAAACTGTTATCCACATTATATTATGGTTATGCGTTCGGTTTATTTTATTTTGAAAAGATTTTTCGAAGGAATCGTATAACACAACGGGTGACCTTCTTTTCGTTGTGATTCAGTTTTGCATTTTATTTCGCAAATAAAGTTATTTCCAAATGATTCTCGATTCGATTTAAGACCGAATATACAAGTGATATTATAAAGTCTAACTTACAAGATAAGCGCTTATATGAGAATTATTGAGTGTATTTTGAGATGATTTGAATTTTTTTTCGCTAACTTTTTTGAATCAAATATAGTTTGTACGTGAATCCAATTGTGAAGCGCACAGCTTTTGAATAATTTAAATGGACAATTCAATTACGGAACGATTTATACAAAAGCTTGTCGTTAGATATTTTAGTCTACGGATGGGAATATCGAATTTGTAATTCGATAAATAATAAAATGAAGCGCTAATAAAATAAGCAAAAGTTATGCATAAATATCTTACATGGAGTTCCGCTCGAGTACATTGATAGCGTAGGCAGTGCTGCCGATGCCGAGCTCTGATGATGATGAGCTGGTGTGCCGATCGGACAATGATAGCAAAACATTTTCTATTACTTTGGTTTCTTTATTATTTTGTTGGTTTTCACTGGCGTATAGTATCAAATGGTTTTGTATGAACTAGAGAGTAACGAAATAGAGACATAATTTAGCTAATATGTTGCGCGAGACGACAAATAAAGCTAATACTGGTCCAGTAGTGTGTGAAATGCACTTTTCACCAGAAAAAGGGGTTACACGCCGTAAATATATAATATTTGATTTGTATTGTAAAACTCCCGAGCACTTACTCACTTCCTCTTTACCATAAAATTTATCTACTTTAGATTCCATTAACCAGTTTCCTATTAGGAAATGCATGAACATTCGCGCAGCAAAAAGTTATTGAGCCTCTTTTGACCATCACTTTTCAGTTAAGTATTTACTTTTTCATTTTAATATATATCTGGCAAACTAATAGCCTATTTGAGTAAAGCTATGCCTCTTTTTTCTCCCGAAACAGAGCGACTACTAAAGCGCACATTAAATCAAAATCCCGTTTCCTATTAACTGAAGCATCAATTTATTTTCATTATTAATTTGTTACGCTTTGCGAATTGAAAGAAATAATTATTAGCGGTATAGCATAACGTTTTATCCAATTTTTCTATTAAATGCATTGCATTAACACGAAAGCCGATCATTTCTGTTTTTATTTTTCCTCAAATGCCTCTTTCGTGCAATGCTTTCAATTTATATCATTCGCTGGCATTCAATGGGATTATTTGAGAGTAACAGTCGAGTCTCAAGTTTCACGAATTTATTTTTTTTTCTCAATTAAAGCGTTAATTAAAACGCGAAATCGAAAACTTATTTAAGCGCAAAAATTTAATTTATTTTTGAAATACCTATACTCAAATTTTATTTGTAGTAATCATCTATTCATTAATTCAAACGATAATCAAATTAAAACAAAATTCTTGTTTGATCGTTAAATTAAACTTAAAAATTAGATTTAAAAACAAAGAATTTAAAAAATGAAAAAATGTTTCTTACCTTTAAATAATAACGCGGAGATCATCATATGATAGCGTGGTTACACTTACTTGTTTAACAATACGAATCAAACACAACACTCTAAATGAATGAATGCGTTTGATGTTTGGATGCGGCATTTTGTATAGGATATGATTACATTTTGATACACAGCGCCACGAGATTGATCGTAACTATTTAGTTGACGCCATTGGATGAGAGTCTGAGAGTAGGGCCTGGAACACGCACTATCAATCGATTTTGTGATTTGCTTTCAATGCGAACCATATAGAGGCGGAGATCCACCGCTCAACCAAATAATATTTATTCTTTTCTTTTATTTCCATTGTTTTTGTTAGAGGATTTCTTCCTTTTTTTTATATTATTATATATCTCTCTTTTTTGGGAACCAACAAAAATAGTATTCAGAGGGAAAAAAATCATCGAAATTTATGAGTTTAGTGTCAAACGAATTTTAAAGAGCAAAATAGAAAAGAAAAAGTGGAAAAACAGTGAGCGAAAAGTTTAAATTTTACATTTTAATTTCAATTTTGTTTAGCACTGCAGAAGTTGTCTGTCAAAATATGAAGTTACGTTGAATAAAAAATTATGTTAAAGATTTATGTTAAATTTGACAGCATTAGGGGCATAACTCACTGAATGGTAAAATGCATTGGTTTTTATTGAATAATTGAGCAGAGAGTACCAGAATAATAGTTTGTTGCGAACGCAAAACGCATAGGTGTAACAATTGGAAAATAATTATTATATTAACTAACTGTATAACATTATAAGCTTATATAGTGTTGCAGTTAGCAGTGTGTCTGTGTGTGTGTGCAGTCTGGGCTTGTCATACATCAATTAGCCCTCTCATCAGCCTCTGGGGAGATGAGACGAAAGCTCCTCTATTGGCTCCAATTGAATTACTAAACCTGTTATAGGATCGAGAAAGAGTTTTATATGCTATAGTCAACTATATAATCATTTTCACTGACAAGCGAGTTGTGATGAGGAATAGAGTTATGCTTTAGTTTGATGCTATGCCCGCTTATCTTTAAGTTAGCGAAAAACTATTACAACAATTTATCAGTGTATGCAAATGAACGCAAATTAGCTTTTCTTTGCTCTACTAATGAGATGTTATTTATGTGCTAAGAGACAGTCATCTAATTATAAACAACACATCGCTTCGTTAATTAACAAATGAAGAATAGTCTCTATGATTACATAAACTAAATATAGATAATGCTATACAGTAATGCGCTGTTGTGTGTAACTGTTGTTGTTTTGTTGTTGTTAAGATGTTGATGCATATCCAAAGCATGGATCCATTGGGCATTTCAATTTTGGCATGAAATTAATTATAGTGGTAGCAAAGCTATTTATTTTATTATCACACCATTGCATTCAGGTTTCGCTGAGGGAATCAGTTTTGCTTGCGGTTATCCCATTGGAATGAAGATGAGAACATAGTACAGTTACTGTACTACTGTACTACTGTATGGCAGTGGCAGTGGTAGCTAAACCAACATAGAATAACCAATACCATTATGGTTAGCTATTGTAATATATAGCTAAATGTAGCACCAAATAACACAAATAACGGTACAAATGACCTCATCTGCTATTATCACTAGCATTGAATGGCAATTTACAATAAATTATTGTTCACTACATTTGTTTAGCATCAATGAAGTGAGTGACACTACCTTACACTTCCTCTTGTACTCTCGAGGTTTTCTCATTATACTCACGTAATATATTTAGCTCTTTTCAAATGTGCTTATGATGAAAATGAGCTCTACTAAGGGTTATTCAATTGTCGCCCACGGGAATCAATTGGGGCGATCGAAAATTGCATTTACACATTCTAACTCACTGGCAATGCGTCCATACGGGCCTAATGTAATGGCAAAATGAAGTCAACAAAATGAATGCTTAGTTGAATGTTAATGAACACGAAAACGAGCGGTGATCTGATTTGCGCGTTTGCCAACTTTACCAATTGCTATAGACTATTGCTGACTATAGCTGACTATACCTCACTCTGTTTCACACCACTCTATTAGCTCTATCAAGAGAATTACCAAACACTCTATGCCACACTACCACTGCATTACTATTCTAACTTTCTAATTAATGATATAATCATTTTAAATTTACTTTTATATTGCTTCAATTACCTAACAATTCTAACATTTATTTTACTCCAAATAATTTCAATTGTTCCCCTAATTCTTTGATTAACAAACTGGAAAAACTTTTAGTCTTCAATAATATAAATTCGCGTGTAATGTAAATTCAAAATAAAATAACAATATTAATCGTAAATTTTGCACATTTTTCGTGGAAAACTTTTTGATCGAAAAAATTGTGTAAGAAAATTATTTCTAGTTTACCCGAATCCTAATAAATGTTTGCACTTATATCAAAAATTATTATTTCTTCTTATTTATATGGCAGTTACAATTTAATTAATTGAAAGAATAAATGATATATGAATAAGAAAAATGGCATTTACTAAAAAACTATTTCGATTCCACAGAATAGAATTGAACTAAAACTTTAGTAAATTGATGCAATGATTTTTTAATGAAATTATAATTATGAATTTAATTGGATTGTAGCGCATTATAATTATAACAATTTAAAAAATATGTTAATCAGCGTTGAATCTGCTTTAA
>JAQIXJ010004285.1:0-11093 GCA_034700185.1 Phthiracarus laevigatus | reverse complement strand
TATTTTATTATTCGTTAATTTATAGATAGTTTATTCAGTGCTAGCGATTTTTGACGCATAGAGACACTCATCCCATACTGTAGTTAAGGACAATCGATAAGCTTTATAGTGTCGCTAAACCGAAGTTCTAATGTAAAGTTCCGTTAAATCCAGAAAATATTCATGAAAGATGGAGATTGAAAATTAAGCCTTTCAATATGTTAATTGTAATTTTACTAAACAAATAAATAAACGGTTCACTAAAAAAGGTAATTAACTAAAATTAAGTGACCAAAGCCATAATTACTATACTATTTTATTTAACATTAAACCAAATAGCTTTTAAGGTATTTTCGAACCAAAAATCCTCGCTCCTGTTCTATACTAAGATACTTTAATTATTTGTTCTAAGAATTCAATGAATATTTGCCGCACTTTGCAATTTAGTACTGACGTAAACAGAAAAATAAATGAATTGATATTTAGTAACACATATGGCACTAAAAAATAAATAGTTTTAATTTTAGCAAAATTTCCCGTTTCAATTATAAACGTGTAAAAATGTTCACGCATTTATTGCTATTGTTTTTACTTTGTTTTTCCGGTAATTTGCAATAAATATTACAATAGATTTTGATTTCATATTATTTGAACAATATTACAAAAAATAGAGTATAGAATGCAGATGGATGTGGTCGACGATGACATGGGTGATGAAAGTATAAATATTGGTCCCGGAAATAAAAATGTTAATTCGGCAAACTGCGATTTAAAAATGCCGCCCGAATCCCGAGCTTTACCTCAACAGGCGCCGCAGGTCAGAATGGTTAGCCATCGAAAGGAAGAATCTAAGGAGCAAGTGATAAGGAATAATTTGCCGCAAAAAAAATGCAGTGAACAGTTTAAGGATTTGCCACCAAAAGTGGAGGAAAAAGTTAGTTATTTTATGATTGAATTTTTTTCTAGCTTTAAATAATGTAAGTAAGCGATATATATATATAATTTTTTAGCATAACGATAAGCTTGTTTGAAAGATTTAAAAGTTATGATAATATGAAATCTTTTGGTTTAGGTTTGTAAAAAAGTCCATAACGCATATTTGTGTTGTACAGAGAATATTATTAAATTTGTTTTAGTTTTCTCAATTTTTATCCAATGCATTTACGTTTTGTTTTTCTAAATAATTGTATTCTTTAAAACATTTTAATAATAACAAAACAATACTTCAGCCCTTAGAATTAAATTTCTTTTGTGTTAATTTTGATTCTTAGTCACAGAGAAACATTAATTTTTCATAGTGGTATGCGATTTATGCTATATTTGCTTAACATGTCTCAAGTTGTGTCACCGAATAGTTAAAAATGTGTTGAAAAAACAAAACGTTTTTATTATCATATACATTATTTATCTTAATCTATAATTTGATTGACAATGAATTTAATTTAAATGGGGGTTTTCAACAAATTAAAGTTTTTAATTTAAAACCAGTATTTTTTAACAGGTGGAAACATACACAGAAACTTATACCGTAACTCAAATCAAAAGGCGTGTATTAACGCGTAAAAGAAAGTTTATACAACGGAGAAGACTGGTCAGACAGAAGGTTAATAACCCGGTTTTGGTGATAAAGAAAAAAGTGATAAAAGAGAGACAAATTTACGAACGAATTATTCCACGAGTGATAGAAACTCGTGAAATCATTAACCACCCGAAGGAGACCTCAAGAATAGTAACCGAACCGATGATAGAGATCACATCTCATCCTATAGATAAAGTTGATGCGTGTGGTGATGACTTTCCTACAACCGAGTGTCCGCCAGGATTTGAAGCGGTCGACGACAATAGCAATAGCATACCAGAGTCTTCCGTTAGTATTCCTTATAATAAGATAGGTTCTCAATAAACTAAATTGATATTATTGTTTTATGTAATAATGTAAGTTTCGAAGTGGGCAGAGAATAGCTTTCAACCCAAACTCGTACGGAATGCAACCGCGGTCTCCTTATCAATCGCCGTATGGGTCGCCAATGCGATCGCCATATATGAGCAATGGTCCACAATTTCGCTATTCCACGTATTATCCGTATGGTTGATAACGCGAAATGTGGATTAATTACATAAAGAATTATTTTAAAATAATTTTTGATATACGTTTTTGTTTATATTTTTGGCATAAAATTTAATGAACTTATACTTGTAAATTAAATTTCCATTAATTGAACGCCTATTTAAATAGATTTAACTACATTCTCTTAATTGGCTACTAAATACAATATAAATGGAAAACATTCTTTTAAATATGTATTATTTTTTAAAATAAAAACAAAAATAAAAATTAACTTATAGAATTAAAACTGCTTAATAAAACCGTAATTTATAGGAATTAGTGAAACCCAAAACCTCATTTCTAAATATGTTATTTAAATATGAATTTTATTTTAAATTTGATGCGTCGTTTCCTTTTATTTAATCTATAAATAATGGCGTCTATTATGTCGAAAAAACTAATTTACTATCTAATACCTTTATTAATAAACAGTATGCTAGTAATCAATGAATTTAACCCTTAAACAAGCAATTAATTAGTTTTTATAATTCAGTTGGTCAGATCAGAGCCGGGTATAGATATATCGGCGTTCGTAACGTGAACCAAATGGAGCCGCCGAGTCTCGAATCATCTGATACGGCTCTGGGAGGAGTGGAGTGCGAAGCGCCGCAAATGTCGGCGAGTGGTGAGACAATGTGGTCAAAAACGTCGCGTAACATGAACCCGGAGAGTAACGAAATCAAGACCAGAGTGTTCCAGGAGGCGCCACTTGTCAGGATGATTGAACATAATAAGGAACACTCACCCCTCAAAGAAGTGCAGCGAATCGATTTGGCGGCCGAAGGTTACGACATTAAAGAGCGGTCGTTGAAGTCTAATGTCCGAACTAAGGTATTCGTCGGTAAATATGTAACGCAAAATGGATTTGTGAGATCAGCCTTCGTTTTTTTAAGATCGAGACGTACACTGAATCGTATGTGGTCACTACGATTAAAACTAGGGTCAAAACGCGCAAAAGAATGTTTATCCAGACACGTAAATTAATAAACCAACGCATTAACAAACCGGTAATGATTATACGGCGAAAGATTTGCAAAGAGAGACAGGTTTTCGAACGCGTGATTCCACGTGTGATCGAAACGCGTCAAATAATTAACCGACCGGTCGTGGAGTCTAAGATTGTTGAAGGACCTGTGGTCGAAGTGCCTGTTAATGATGGTGGTGGTGGTGGACACTGCGATGACAAAGGCGATGGCATGCCTGGGATCGGTGATGAGGGCGGTGTCGCTGAATCTATGGATGGACAGCAAATAGAGGCTGTGAGTGTTTTTGAACTAAGAGTCGTTTTGTTGTTTAAATGACTCGATTTTATGTTAACAATTTATTTTTTATTATAGATACAGAACTTCCGAAGAAGATACTAATTTTAAGGAAATATTATAAAAATCAACGATTTATAATTTGAAATTAGTTGATATTTTATTCTAACAAATAAAATTAGCCAATTTAACAAAAGTACCTGTTTATTGAATTTTGTGAATGTTTAATTGTTCATAAGACTAATAAGTTTCCAAATACTGGAATGCCGTAACAATTTTGATCGGAATCAAACACGTAATCGATAATTCATCATTAAGGATACATCAAAGTTCGAGAGAATCCAATTTTTTAGATAAAAATGCGGAATACCTTAGGGTGCAAACGGAATTATATAATAAATAAAAATAGACGTTAAAGCCGATCCCAATTTGTACGAAATCCAATCTTTACCTACGGTATAACCGATTTCACTATGTATTGTTGATCACAAATTTTATTTTGGAATATTTCGGTGAATACCTTAACTTCGAAAATTTTTTTTTCGTAAAATTCAAGCTATAAAAATCAAAAAAATCTTCTCTTATAATTTTTCCTTTCCAATAATTCCTTAAAGTTCTCTCCACATCGCATTTGTGCTCTTCACCCATCGTTACTAAAGTGCAAAATTGAACCAAATCTTATTTATTCGTTGTGGAAATTTAATAAATAATCTGATCAGACATTGCAACTAATAATATAAAGTTTTGATCGAATAATTTACAACATTTATTCATTTATTTGTTTTTTGAATAACGTTAATAGGATTTTTATAATTTTTAAAAAACTGAGCAACGAAACAAATTCTAGCATAAATTGTTAAAATCAAATCCATATCACATAGACATAACTCGACCAATTAGAGATAAATATGTTATTAAATTTAATTTTGGTGTCAATATAACATAGCTTGTTCTTTGCTTTTTAATAACTTAGCTTCTTGTAACCAATATTTTTATTCACAGAAATTACTATTAATTTATGAAAAGATTCTATGTTATAGAACTGTTTGTAACAATTTGGTGGATATATAAATTTATTTGAATAGTTTTTGTTGGATATTTTATAATCATAACGAAAAGTTTTTAATTCCATACTTGTATATTGTTGTTACACGCGAACACAGGTTTTCACGCGAACAACAGCCAACTAAGCGATCAAAATTGAATAATAATAGTTTAATGGTTTTATTTGCAAATATTTTTACATTTATATTAATGAATAATAGGTTTTTATGTGCATTTAGTAATGATTAATAAGTTTTGTTTTTGAAAATATGTTTTTGTAAAATGATTTTGAATCTTTCGTTACTTTGTCGGCGACCGATTCAGTCGCAAGCCTTTAAGGCTTTTTGTAACTTTCTATTTTTATAATTAAATGATTTAATACACGATACAAGTGTTTCTTATTTATTAATTTTATTTAATTTTAAATCAATGCGATACAAGCATTTTAATTAAATCCGATACAAGGAGTTACGGCGATACAAGCCGTGTTCGAATAGTTTCGTTAAATAGTGTTTATTGTCTTTATTTGTAATTAATTGTTGATCATATTTGGTCAGTGTGTTCAAGTGTTAGAGATATTAATTGTGTGCAAATTTGGTTATAATCGGGTCAGCGGTTCGGGAGATATAAGCCATTATTCAGAAGTACAGTTAAACCTCGCTATGCATGATTTCGGTCGCGCATCCCTAAGCGGAAGTCATTGGTGACACACTCTCGCGTTATCACTGCTTCAGCACTAATCATTGTTATAAACCTTAAATTGTTTACAATAGCGGTATTTATTAAATTTTTAGTTCATTTTGAAAAAGTCAGCTATTCAATTTGGCATGACTGTATTTGTGTGGACTTTTTTTGGTTTTTTAATATTTTTCTCATTTTTATAGACTTTTTTATTTTTCGATTTTTCTAACATTTTTCATTTTGTTGTAAAAAACACTGTTATAAAATTTTTTGACTTTTTTCTTTAATTATTTTAAATGTTTTTAAAAAAATTTTTGGGTTTTAAAAATTTTAAACAACAATTTAATAATTTCATAAATAAATTTAATATTTTAGTAGCTTTTCTTCAAGTATGTGGAAAAATATCATACAAATAAGATTATGATCATTTTTAATTAAGCATTTTTCGGAAACAAATTCTGCTGGCAGAGTGAATTAAATTGATATGTTGCAATAGTTTAGTTTCGACACACCAATAATAATGTTTGTGTGATCTAATTTTATTATCGACTTGTTCAAGGATCAAATAAAATGTAGCAATAATGACAATGATAATTATTTTGTGCGATAAATAAATAAGTAGAACCATTTTAATTAAGCATAATTAATTTTCTTCGGAGGGCTAAAACATAAATTTTTTCATAAAAACTTTAGCCCTTAAAAGCAAATTTTTGAAAATATAAATTTGAAAGTGATAGGGCTTGCGGGATATCGTTGAATTTCTTAAACCCGGTAAATTTAAAGCCAAGATTATGAATTGTATAAAATCGGCAAATTAGCAAAAAATAAACTTTTTAAAATGCGTTTTGCAAACTAAATATTCGCTCTACGTAAGGAGTGACAACTAAAAATCAGGACTAAATATTTTATTGTTTTCTCGAAAAACTGAGAAAGCTTAAATATATTTTTTAATGATGTAATAAACATTTAATCTCATTATTTAAATAAACATAAAGACAATTTCATTATCTGCATATTTTCTTTTCAAAAACTTGAGGATCTAAAACAAAGGCTGAAGATAGATTGGGCAAAAATATTTTTTCAGAGTTTCTAGAAAAAGTTAATAACTATTGTTTGATAATTTAAACATAATTAAATTTTAGACAATTTAGAATTTCTCTGATTTTGCATACAAAAATTTAATTTTAGTTTTTCGATTGAAAAAACGAATTATTTAATTTTCCGGTTTTTTGAGATTAACGGGTAGATTAAGTACCAAAAACCCATGAATGATTTGTAAAACTTTTCTCTTCAATCTATCATAAACATTAAACATATCTAAATCACATGGATTTTTCTTTACGAAAGTAAAAAAAATTATAACTTTAATTTCTTTTATCACTAAAACAAACTGATAAAGTAGACATTTTTAAAAATTAAAATCGAAACATGTTTATGTTCGGTTTTTTAAGCATTTTTTAAAAAGCACTATATCTCGAAATTGCAAAAAGGATTGGACAGCTAAAAATTAAAACATTTAATTTTGAAACAATAAATAAACTTAAATCATTGCTGTCCAGAATAATTTAAATCAATAAATAAAATTTTTAAACTAAATATATGAAAAGTAGAAGATAAAGGTTCAAACTTAATGTTTAATTGATCAATGGCATACTACCTTTGTTTGTATAATTATAAAATATTTTTGTCAGATAAGTTTTTTTAAATAAACATAAAATGAAATTTTATTTGTCACTTTTTAGTTGTCACCGGATTTTTAGTTGTCACTCCTTATACGTAATTTTAATGAGGTTTTTATTTATTTATTGTAATGGAATAAAAGTACATGTATTATAAACGCTTGCACTAAGATTAATAATACAAATAATAACACAAGTTTATGTTTGAATGAACGAACTATTATTCTATTATTCGCCTACTCGTAAACTTGAAAAACCTTTATACTCAAAGCACACAATCATTGTTATATTACAAAGCTAATGATGTGAAAGTATTTCATTGATAAATAATGTTGTCTATCAAAAACTTTGGAGGTTTTTTCTCAAATGATATACTGATCCTCAAATTCTAAAATTCAAATTATTTATATATTCAAATTCAAGCAACAATATATAACGGGTAATATTAACAATATGAAACGTTATATGGGCTATAACAGCCATAACGGGTAAATGAGAAGAAAGCAATGACAAGTTGTTTATAAAACGGAATATGAATAGTGTGATCAACGCGCACAACCAATCGGGTATTTTTTAGTATTTAAGTAAATAATCAATTTTGAAGTGAATCATAATATGATATAGATTTTGTTTGCCTTTTATATTTTTATTGGCTCTTATTGTTTCTGATAAATATAATTAAAAAACTAGAACAATAAACTAACCAATGACTCCTGTAAATATTTAATTTCCTGTTAATTTATAACATTGTAGTCAATTATTTAATGAATTTGTATTTAAGGGAATATAATTATAAATAAGTAATTTTTTGAATAACTATTATTTTATACAAGGATATAGGGTTTATATATGAGTTGCTAAGCTTTTAAGGTGTTAGACTTTGTCGAGATGAATCTCTCGTAAATTGTATTGTATGTGTCTGACCAAATAATTGTTAAAATTAATAAAATTTGTAAATCGAAAATTTCATTGACTTCAATATTTATGAGGTGCAATTATAATGAACATAATATCTAGCAAATAAAATTTATATTTAAATTGTTTAAAGATTAAAATGGGCTGTGTTACAAGCGCCTATTCGGTAACATTACCCATCTGCTCACTTTCGTACATATACCACAAGAAATTAGTATTCTGTCGCTAATTATTCTTCTCTAATTAAATGTTTTAAGCAACAATATTTTTTAAATGATTTCGAGTTTTTAACTGATTTCTTTCAAATAATAATCGATTCATTAATTCAACCACAGAAGTGCTGTCATTTATTATAACACATAAATAGTTTTATTATGTGTTATTTATTATTGCCAAATTTTTTATTATGACGATAATTCTATTGTTTTAATAAATAGACTGATGATTACTAATATTACCTGCAAATAAATGCAATTATAAACTAATAAATATGGATATTCGTGTAAAAATGGTTGAAATAGATTTTTTAAAAAAATTATATTTAATTCTCTATTATTTCTTCACTGTATTCATTAAAATCTAATATGGCTGCCATAAAAAGGATTTTAGTAATAATTATTCTGAAAGAATTGATTTAGATGCTTGTTTAATTAAAATATTAAGACATCTGGGAATGAATAATATTTTTTTAAAATTATCTTGTTTTTAAGATCAGATTTAAAATTTAATTCGAAGCAAATCGGTTATGTTTAACATTTTATTTCAAACGACGCTCTTATTAATATTTAAGTTTTACTGCCTATATTTCTGTATTAATATTTAAAATAATATTAAATGTCATAATGATATAAGGATATACGATACATACCTGATAGAATCGGAAATAATTTATTAAAAATAATTTCCAACAATAAAACCCGATGGTATTTATCGATAGATTTTCAATCATTGAATTTACCTAAAGTTTTAAAAGCACAAAGTTTTCAAGTTTCAATATATCTAAGAAATAAAGGTTATTATAGGTAGTAATAAACTAATCAAAACCTTGTATTTCGAGGAAAGTCCCATTCTATTGCTACGAATAATTCTAAATTGCGTTAAACATTTTAGCGACCGCTTTGCTTCCAACACAATAGTGGAAGCAGAGTAGAGAGCGATATTTAGTACGAAGAAACAAGTAAGCGTACAATTAATGAACACAATTTTGATGGCGAATGCCATTACGATCATTAAAAGCTGATATAATACCAATGCGTTTATCGAAACGAATGTGAAACAAATATAAAACAAAAATTCGGACCAATAGTTACCATTATAATCTTCCACTTCGCTGTGTAACGAATGGAACGATTCGAGGATTTCTCTTATTACATGATTTAAATCGATAATCCAAAACTTTCTTACGAGTTTTGATTGAATTCTTCGATTAAATAAAACTAGTTTTAATTTAATATAATAGCAAATTACATTGAAATACGCGATCTGGTAAACGATTATCGATGTACTATAATACGACGCCAAACAGAATAGAAAAGTGGACGGAATAATGAATGAAATAAATTGTAGAATTGAACAGCGATATATAAAAGGAAAAACGTTAACAATCAAAGCCACTGTTGTCACGCATAACGGAATTATTTTTGGGGCAATCGAAACGTTACGATAGTGTTTCATTAATTGTACAATACTTTCTTTATCGGTTAAACCGACGTGTTTGGGTGATATTAGTCCGGATATCACTTCGAACGGTCTCATATATGTTGGATACTGCAATCGCTTATAATGCCAATAGTGAATCACTTGCGATATCAGTGACATCAAGTAAAATAGAATAGCGGTCGCGCAGAACTGATTTTTTACTTTAATAAAGTATGAAAAATCTCCAATAATTAGATAAAACAATTCATTGTCTGTGTTTACAAGAAAACTAATTAGAAATTTTATCCAAACCAGTAATGTAATGAAAAATACGATAAACGGGTTGAATATTCTACTTCGTTTTATATTTCCAATATTGTAATGCGATAATCCGATCAAATATAACTGATTGACAGCTGATGGTGATATGTTGATACCACTTTCAACGGATACCATTTTTACTATCAGCTAATAGTATTTAGTAAAATAATTTTCCTAAATTTTTTTAATGAATTATTAACAATAGTAATGTAAATTAAAAGGAACAAAAATCATTTTTAAATTTTCATTTATCGACTTTAAGAACATGACTGAAATTTAAAATAATTTTATTAAGAATATGTTGTTATTCAAAATTTTATTTAATAATTCATCAAATATCATCAATAGAATCATAATAAATTTATTATTTCGTTATTTTATATTGCCTGAATGCATTAAATTTTTAAAACCTATTTTTTATCATTAATATTTTTTTGTTGCTTTAGTTTAACTTTGATGAGAAATATCGATTTTCAGTTATTGAAGAATCATCAATAGAGTCGAAATAAAAAAGATTTTATTGAATTTAAAGATATCGCTATAAATATAATTTATAAATGACCAATTTATCACTAAAAATTATCATTTATATATTATTAAAAATTACTTAAAAGTTAAAGTATTATGCTTTATTTATATTATCACTTTTCTAAATCTTTACTAGTTTAATTATAATGAAATTTTCTGTTTTTTTTGTAAAATAAGTTAGTAGGAATTTTTGGTAATAATGAAAATTTTTTGGGAATGGGGTAACTAAAGCTAATCAGATTCTATTTCGAAAAAATATCATTTATAGCTTTTATAGCTTTAATAGTTAAAATAAGCATATAATAGCATTTATTAATGGATCTAAAGCGACTCAAAACTAGTGTATGTAACTCGTGCAAATATAACAACTAGTGATGATGAGGCTCGGGTTCCAGAGGCTCCGGGTGGAGTCATTTAAGAACCTAAACCTCGAGTCTAAATTAAAATTAGAAACTGAGCCCGAACCTATATACTCGAATGGCTCTTACCAGGAGCCTGAGCTCAAGACTACCAGAATCTATATAAATTGCCTCAGAGAAGAGTAATACTATTTATATCAAATGAGAGTGTGCTTAATATTTTTTAGTTTAATGTGATATAATATATAATTCATAAGACATTATTATTAATGTGATTTATTGCAAAACTTTTGTTTATGTTGTTAGAGCACATTGTAAATTTTTTGAAACTATTATTTTAAATACAACATAATTTTGTACTCAATTTCAGTGTAATTTTTAAGTCTAATGCCAGACACTGAAGTGTTTCGATTACTTTACAGTAATCATTATCAATGGCTTTAATCGTTGATATTTTAGATGAGAGGCATCGGAATCATATATTAACAATTGAATCATAAATAGATAGTCAAAAAGATAGCATTTGCTACTTTTTTATTTCATAAATTATAAGCATATAATTATTATATGAGCACGAATCACA
>JAQIXJ010004284.1:0-11095 GCA_034700185.1 Phthiracarus laevigatus | reverse complement strand
TCGAGCGTGACATGAAAGTGAGCGTCGAGCGTACTCATTTTACCGAGCGTGAGGGCGAGCGTTGAGCGTCATTTTTTGCCGAGCGCGAGCGTGAGCGCCGAGCGTGCCCATCACTGGTTACAAACGATAAAATTGGAGAAGAAATGGAATATTTTTCATCCAATAAAATACTTATTAAATTAATATTAAATAAATTTAAAACTTTAGCCGAATGTTCTATAGATTTTTTAAATATTTCAATATTTATCAATGATTTAGCCATTGCTGTCCACTGACTTCCCATTCCAGAAAAAATAAACCAAATTTGTCTTTTTTCGCTGGAAACTTCATTCGTTTCCACAACATTAGGATAGTTTTCTTCCTTATTTTCAAATATAGTAAAACCTCTATAATTCATAGGAGAAACACAAGTTTGTGTATTAATCGGTGAGGTTTTTGAAATATCGTTTATAAGTGAAAGCATGTCTCGTGTCATAATTTTCGAATTGCTTATAAGTGAATCAAAAAAATAGTTTATTGATTTCCTACTTCTTCCGCACATAACTACTAATCGTGAAATTTTACCATAAATGTCATTATTATTAGTCTCCGGTTCGTTTGCAGTTGATTCCAGTATAACGTGCACACCCGCGCCACCAAATCCAAACCCATTTAAACCAACAAACTTTCCATTGAATGATGTGTTTTCATTAATTGGTTTCAGTATTCCACTTATTAATCCTTCGATTTTAGGATTCGGTTCAGAAAAATGCAAATTTGCTGGAATGCATTGATTCTCGAACGATAAAATCACTTTACTTATTGAGCATAAACCTGATGCGCCTTCAGTGTGACCGATGTTTGACTTCAATGCGCCAATGGCTTCCTCTTTCCTGAAATTTAAATCAAATTAAGATCGCAGAAAATTGAATTGTATTTTAATATTTTATGTCATTCATTCTTTTAATATTTTTTAAACTATAAAAATTTTATTTAGGAAGAGCTCATAAACGCCGTAAATTGGTATAAATTTATTAGCAGTGACATCAATAGGTATTACATTGCAAAACTATATGAATTTATAATTTTTCTGTCAAATATTTTACAATACTTCTATAAAGATAAAATGCTTTTATTAAAAAAAAACATAAAATCAAACGATTATCAAATCTTAATCAATATAATTAAATTTAGTTTATAATAAAATTTATTAATTTCAAATTAAAAATTTTTAATAAAAAAAGTTCCAAAGTTATTTTTTCTCAACACTTCAAAGGTAATACCGGATAACTTTCGTTTAAGGTATTCAGGGATAATAATTTTTCACTGTCTTCCACAGTGCTTTGCGCATCAAGTTTTCTGCGCTACATTCCTAAGTATAAACTCTTCAGACTATACAGAAAAAGTTAAAGCATAGGATTAAATCACAGGAAAGCATTTCCAACTATTTTAGCTATTATGGGGATAATAATAACCCCTTACTCACTTAAGGGTTATTATAAATTTTGTTTATATAGAAAAAGAAGAGAAAAATTACTCATAAAAGAAAGGCTAATCGAGGCATTCCTAAATTCCCAAAATTAATTTTAATTACGATAAAATAAAGTTATTAGCGCGCAAAGTGCTATAGTGGTTGTGATTATTCCGTAATTCCACTGAATAGTTTAAAAAATTTTACTGATAGAGTATTTCACACATACCATTACACATAGCTTTCTGAATAGCTTTCATCTCAGACGTATCTCCGGCTTGAGTTCCAGTACAGTGAGCCTCAATATACTCCTCGTCCAATGGATTAATGCCTGCTTCCATATATGTATCGCACATAAGATTTCCCATGACGGATAAGTAATGCCTAATTCCTTATATCCATCGCAACTTGCTTTAGTGTGCACTACTGATGCATACACGTGTTTAGCCTCTGACCGTTTCTGTAAGATCGCTACGACACACGCTTCCCCTTTCGCATAACCATTCGCATTCGCATCCAAACATTTACAAGGACCATCAGGTGCTACCATATTTAAATTGTAAAACATGCGCTCATATTCTGGTCCATGGCATATATTAATTCCTGTGATAATAGCTTCATGAAAAGCAGTCATACTAGAGGCACACGCCGTGTCATATACTTTTGAAGGACCAGACAAGTTAAACGCGTGCGACAGTATTCCCGAATAATTCTGCTTACAACCAACAACTTTTGTGTAATCTTCTGCGTGAGCGTCACCAACGAAGTCGCAACACACGCCCACAAATGTTCCCATGTTTGACGAATCAAGTGTGTTTGGGTTGATTCCTAACCCGGATTGGGTTAATTAAAATTTAATCAAATAAACTTGGCTAGAGTATGCGTTTTATAAAACGCCGTAAAATAAATCCTAGTGAGTAAACTCAGAGATTACGAAACCAAAGAAATTTTCAAATAATGATTGACTATTTTACTACTTTAACGTTGAACGTTAATGGTGTTAGTTATTATTTTTTAATAATAGTGGAACATTAATACGGGAATACGGGAGAGAGAAAGAGAAACGAAAAAGTATTTTTTATACTATTAATTATTTATTATTTCATTACCTGAATCGAAAATCGCTTCGTACGCCAGTTCTAACATTATTCTAATCTGCGGATCCATTAGATTTGCATCCTTCTCGCTAATACCAAAAAATTCTGCATCAAATTTACTTAAATCTTTTATTGTTCCGCTACACTTCGGTAGACCGAGAAAACCTAAAATATAGTTCTTGTTGATATGAAAATCCAAATTAAATTTTAAAAAATTACCAAATGGCCACCGCTTTTCATTGTCAACAACCATATCTATATTTGCATATAATTGCTTTGAAAATTCTTCAATGCTATCAGATTATTAATTAACAATTCCTTAATTAATAAATAATTTGATATATTCCATAATATTCTTACCCGGATATCGTCCAGAAATTCCGCTGATAACAATCTCTTCATTCATTGCCCACTTTGGCATTCTAACATTAATGCAATCAGCAGCGTGTACGTTATTATTAACCATTTTATGCTGAGAAGACATTTTAGTAAAAATATTTTTAAGTGATTCTTTTAGACTCTTCGCAAAAATTTTATTTATGATTTTGTCTAATAAATTTTATTTTTGAATCCAACGTTTTTCTTATTAAAGTAGATAAAACTCCACATTAATTTGCCAAACATTAAATATATTTGTTGAAACTGAAAATTTTAAAAATAACTTTCTTATATACAAATTATAAAACGTTTTTTTTAATATATAAAATATTTATAATCAAAATTTTGAAAACAAGGAAAAGCGTAAATTTTATTTACTGTTAAATTAAAATTTAGCTTGTATTTAAAAAAATTATTGTTCATTTTATTATAGTTTATTAATAAACTATGAAAAATATTTACCTCTAAACTGTCTTAAAATGACTCCAAATTATTAAGAGTCAATACGGATTTATCAATAACATACTTCTACTTGTTTAGATTAGGATAGCGACTATTGATTTTTTATGAAGTGAAATAACGTCAACTGCTGTGCATCATCATGTCACGTAACATTTAGAATTAATTAAAACAAAACATAAATTGATAGCGAAACTAATAAATAGTGGTAAATTTGTAACCAGGTAGTTTACCTTTCTAAAAAATTTAATACTTAAAGCTCATCGTTACCGGTAACTATAAAAAAATTAAATCGGAAGTCATGATAGGCAAAAATAAATAAAATCGGCGGTCATAGCAGGTTATATAAAAATTTCTTGAAAAAATATTCGCAAACTTTATTCTGGATTTTTGATTTTAATTAAATATGTGTTTTAAATCAATATTTACAATGAAATATTTCATATTTTGTTTTTTTTAGTTTTCTGATATTTTTTAATCAATTGAATACTGTTTTATACCGCTTAATACCTTTTATCAAATCGTTGTAAAATTTTTGATCTATTCTTCAAATTTTTTAGATTTTATGTGGATTTTTAAAGTTTAATCATAAAAAACAAAGTTATTGTAATTAAAACATTACGCTTATAAAAACAAGTTTCTTACAAGAAATTATAAACTATAAATTAGATTATTCCGTAATTATCGGTATTAATGGCAAATCAACCGGTAAATAATTTGAAATCGGCGTTCAATAACGCTCCACACATGTCTTGTAACCCGTAAAAGAGTGCTTTATTAATTCATTAAAAACTAAGGATTCGAAAAACAAATAAAGACAATCTCTTTCCAAATCTAAAGTTATAGAAATACTGATATAATCAGTTTATATGACGTATGCAAGTGAATTAGTTAATAATAACACGTATCAACAAATGAGTAATTAAATTAATATAATGAATTCAAATAATTTAAGCAAATAAATTTACAAACTAATTATGCAATAAATGATATAAACATAACAAATACGTTGATTATTGCAATATGATTGTAAAAAAACTGTCAAGAAATCGAAAATTGCGTAATTTTACTGATAAAAACATTTTATGTAAATTTGATTGTTAATTTGTCCTTTTAAACTACATTATAATTATTAGGGCAGCGAAAATCGTTAATTAACGATTGAACAAAACTGTTTTAATTTCTATTAAAAACGAGCTATTAATCCATTTAAATGCCAAATTAATGAAATTTAAGTAAAAGAATCAAACAAATTAAACGATTTTTGAAGTATCAAACGATTTTTAAAATATCAAAAGATTTTTGAAATATTCAACGATTTATAAAAATTTTGAAAGATTTTTCAAGTTTTTAATTCTACATTTAATAAATCTTTTATGCTAATGAATTGGAATAACAATTTAGAAAAAATACAGATTTAATTTAATTTACTAATTTATTTTACTATATTAATTTTCAGGAAAAAATTAGGCCCTATTGATGTTTCGAGATCTTTTTTGATTTATAAAGCATTTCTTAGAAACAACTGAAAGCGATTCAATGAATACAACACAAAGTGTTAGATAATAGTGTTTTAGAATTCTAGAATTCATTTTTCGAACTAAAAATTTAAATTTTTCAAACGATTGTTTTAATCGATTTTCCACATTTTTTCTAACGATTAATAAACAATTTTGCACCATTTTTCTAACGATTTTCACTGCCCTAATAATTATGGACTGAAAATGGCATAAAAACTAAAATTTTATTATGTATATTATAAAGAAATTTTACCAATTAATTTTTAAATTTTTAATTATCAGAATAACTGTTATTGAGCCAGTGTTTAATCAGTGTCAAAGATATTAAAAGTTTATAAAAGTTTTGTCAGACATTATCGAAAATGTGCTGATACTGCCAATGTATTGTTAAATAAATTTTCTTACTTGAGAATCAGATAATGGCAGTTCCAAACTTTTCAAAGTTTGCAAATTAAGACAACAGTTTCGATTTACTTACTGTCAATCATTATTCAAGTCACAATACTAAATGTGATGTTGTTGTCAGCAATATTAATATTATAGTTAAAACAATTTATAATTGAAATTTAAAACTTTATATAAACAAAAATAAATAGTTTTGGTATGAGAGCATAGTAACAAAAGTTCTTTTCGTATTTTATGATAGGATAGCTCTAAAAAGAACTTTTGTATATATGCAGTCAACTCAATAATACAGTTTAAGCAGTTTAAGACAATAGATTTGGTGTTCATATAGTTGTAATTATATAACATGGGTTATATTAATTTCAATATTTTAAATTTAATTAATTTAAAGTAAATGCAAAATAATAATACATCGATTAATGCATCACTAATAAATAAGGAATAATAATTCCTATAAATGATAATTACATGCGAAGTTAGTAGAGTATTAGTTCCCTTAAAAAATATTTTGTTATTTTTCTTTTTCTTCTTTGCTTCTCCTGGATTTAAGGAGAAGTAAAGAAGATAAAGAAAAACAACGAAATATTTTTATTATTATTCCTTATTTATTAGTGATGTATTAATCGAAGTATTATTAATTTGCATTTTTTTAAATTAATTAAATTTAAAATAGTGAAATTAATATAACCCATGTTATATAATTACAACTATATGAACACCAAATCTATTGTCAAATCAGTAATGATTATTATTCGCATCAATCAAAGAAGGTTAATACTGAATAATATTATTTGATAATGTAATTAATATCTTACTTTTTTTAGATTTCACTTGTAACTGAAAACTTCATTAATCAAATCCGGTTTTACTTGCAACCTGAAGAGTTCGAAGTCAGTTCTGAAGTTCAGGTTGAGTTTCGATCGATGTCGGTTTACACTGATAGAGATTTCTTGGATCCTCTTTAGAATTTTTACAATCAATATACTGAAGATCTCACTATCATTTATAATCACATGATTCAAATTGGTTAAGTTCAAATTTATAAAAATAAATTTAAGTTTTTAGAGCCTACTAAAGCGGAACCTACGATAATTAACATATCTAGTAGTAAAATAGCCGTTCCATCTACTTCTCGAACAACTGGCAGTTCTTCTATAATAATTTAAGAGATAATCGATCTCTCTGAGGACGAAAATGAAACAAACAACGAATGTATTTCACAGCCCAGATCTCCCATAAACGACATTTTTAAAGAAGTTTATGGTTCTGGAGTTGACTGTGACACAGCAATTGTATTTATTTATTCTATTTTGATTTTATTAACTGATTTCATTTAAAAGGTTAATGAAAGAATCAATGAAATGATTATTGAACCTACAATTAATAATTCAAACGATGCGGTTATTTAACCTATTAATACGGTTTTTAAATGAATTTAATAATTTTTTTATTATTAATCTCTTTACAGGAAATGCTTCCACTAACACCTACCGTAATTCATACTAATGTAGCGGTTTTAGAAACTTCTGGTTTGGTTACGGTTTTAGAAACTTCTGATTTGGATTCGGTTTAAGAACCTACTTATCATGTTAAGGTTATAGAACCTCAACGTATTGCTTCGGTTTTTGAACCTAATGTAATTCTGGAGTCGACATTGAATGATGTGGAAGCTGACATTAAAATCGATGTAAATGCTACGTCGAATAGAAATGAACTACCATTAACTAATAAAGTATATTTTTAATCGTTAATTATTTATATTAATATTTTTAAATTTTTTTTAAAAGGAGTTATCCATACTTAACTATTGCCAGTTAAAGACTTCTGACAACTCGATCAACAAGCAGAGAACCATGAAATTAATTAACAATAAATGTTTGAAAAACAAAACTAAGAAGGGCAATCATAAGCAATTCTATTGTAGAAACGAGTTGTTTACCTTTCATAACTGTAGGTTTAGGTCAACCAGTAAACAAATATTTTATGCTCAAAAAATCTATTCTTGTTTTAATATTGTTTGTCACTTATGTGAAATTATCTTTAATGCATTCGAAAGTTTAATAAACATCGAGAGAATTTTTATAAGAAATAACAATATAAAATTTGTTAATTGAAATAATAATGGAATAAAACAATAAATTGACATTGTAATATTTATTATTTAATGGTATTCAATTCGCTATTGTTTAGTTTCATATTTGTATGACCAAATCAAATGCTGGGCAGCTTCATATTTTGCCTTATTATATGATAAAGCTCTTCCAGAACCAATATTTGTTGTAGGTAAATGTACACTCCGTAGAGGTGTACATTTATTCAAATAAACATTGAAGGTTATTCTCACGCTAAGTGCATAGTATCAGCACTTAACGTGAAGCGATTGGATATCATAACTGGAATAAACTGGTTTTTTTTACTGAAAAATAAGTATCACAGAACATTTTGTGGTAATTTTCCAATCACAACATTAACGTTTGCTTTTATATTACAAGTTAATAATTTGCTGCGTATTTTTTTAATATTCGAATGCTTTCACACGTTAATCATATTATATAGAAATAACAAGTAATATAATATAATAACACGAAAACTCAAAAACAAATTATTCTAATTACTAAAATCGTTCATTATTATTAAGAGTTGTTAATACGTTTATATTTTTAATCGCCGCTCCAAATAGAAGTGTTAACGTGAAGACTAGATAAAAGTGTATGGAAAACTGTATTATGTTTTGATTGCGCTAATTATTTATATTAAAATTGTTTTTCTCACAATCATTTTGCAGATATTTTGCGTTTTGAGTGGAAAACGAAATCAACAAATTAATAATAAATTTATTTGTGCGAAACACGACGCAATATAATTGAAACCGATATCGAAAATCCAGTTGGAATCTAGTTTCAAAATTTGGGATTTTATACGTTAACATTGGTTTAAATTTCGTACGTATTATTATGTGAGTTATATATCAGTTATATATACAAAGATATTTAACACAATTATTCAGCGATTGCAAGCTTTTTTTGTATATTTTTTAACAACGATTTTCCTTCATCGCACATTTCTGAAAAATGTAAAGTTTTTTGTGCAGCACTTTGTGCTTATTTTAGTTCACCATATGATAGATAATAACTGGCCAAATTCTTATATGCATGTGATAGATCTAAACTGGAAACGTTAACTTGAGAGGAATCACTATCACTATTAGAAGATCGGTTAATGAAATCGGTATAAGCAGAGGCAGCCTTGTCCTCGTAATGCAATCGTTCGTAAAGCGAAGCTAATTTGAATCACCCAATGCCACCAGCTTTCCAATAGCACTTAATGGCGTCGTTATTACGCTCTAATTTTTCTAATGTCTCTACAATTGCGATCATTATTCGTGAATCATTTGATCTCAAACAATGAGCAATAGAGTAATAATAAAGTGAATAAGCGGGACATTTTAAGAATCTCATAAGTCTGCCCTAAACCATATCACACTCTGTAATCACATTTATTGCATTTGTTGGCCGAACGATACGCTTTTATGGCAGCGCCAATGTTTCACATTCCCATGTGATACGATACGATACATTTCATAAACATATCGCTTTTAAAAGTATAATTTTCGCATATATTTATTTATAAGAAATCTAAATCATGTCATATACAGACGGGCAGAAATCGAACGACCTTACGCTACACTTTGTTGACTAAATATAGGTTACCGACTGTAATGACTGTTATCGAAATTACTTTTGATTATAGTTTGAATTTTTAATAATATGTTTAATTGTTGTATAATTCGTTATATTGTTATGTAAGCGATGCGTACATTATTCACTACTGATAGGTTTACAGTATCGACTTATCTCTATTTTAAATGTAAAACATGTTTATGAGTTAAAATCGTTGAAAAGATAAGTCAGAACATTGTAAAGAAATTAATGAAACAGATATTATTAAGATATGGTACGATAACCTTGAAATAATCTACAATTTAGTATTAAAATGTTAATTGCAAATAAAATTATTTGTCGATAGAATTTTTGGGTCGAGGAAATCAACTATATATCAAATAATTACAACAGACGACGACAATTCTTTGTTGCAAACAACAACAACACGTAGACAATCAGAACGAACATCACTTATAGCGCAGCTGTTTATACTTTGTCATCATCCGCCGAATCTTTCAGCACACTTCAAATCACGGTTAAATTTATCACAAACTTGTTTTATCATAATTAATTGAATGTTTTATGAAATAATATTTAGGTTTTCGAATTGTAATAGCAATAGTCATAAAAAATTACAACCATTTCGAATTGATTTTGTAAACGAAAACGTGAAACAAAAAAACAGGTAATATCACTAAAAGACAATTATTGCTGTAATGACTTCTGATTTGACAATAAATGAGTTACATTCAAATAATAGCACGTTTGGCAAAGACTTTAATAGTTAATGATTGATAGATCGGAACAATTAAACGATATAACCATTATTAACGTCAATAATAGGAAGACGTGACAACTGATTGCAGTCATCTGTCATCGACACCATTATCATCGGTAAACTCTTCACCATCACTGTCCTCTCAGCAGACATTGTATTCACCAAAGCAAGACATTACGCATCCGTTTAATAAACAGAATCACAACAATCAGGTACGAAAGATGTGTAGTTATTGTTTAGTTTTAGTTATACTAAATATTTAGTTATTCATTATTTATTATTATAATTTATTTATAATTTATTTACTATTATTTAAAAAATAGTAATTATTATCATATAATCTTGATTTTCTTTATATTTACTAAAGATATATCAAGTTTTGTTCCACCAGATTGTAGTTTAATTTTATTTCCGCTATTCTTTGAACCTAAACCCGATTTACTATTTTTGGAATTATGAGATTTTTAATGTACATTATTATTACTATTACTGTTAAAACTGACACCATTGCCGTTACCATTATTTCCATTACCATGTTTCTCACTCTTTCTCTTATTCTTCTTCGAATTTGTGCAATAGTAGTTCCAATCGGTGTCCGCATTGTTATACTCTTCACCGTCCTATTCGTTATTCTTAACCGAAGTGTTGGCGATTCTTTTGCTCGCAACTCGCGAACTAATCCTACGAGTTTTGATTAGTTGGTTGTATTGATACACATAACTAATTTTATCCACCGTTACGCGCGACCAAATCAACAATACAGTGAACACATATACAGTAATATTCGTATGTATTATTTTGTGTGTATATATTAGTTATATATATATATTACTATTGTTTAAATAATAGTAGGCATTTGTTTTGATTAGTTGTATTAATACATGTAACTATATTCATCCACCATTACGCGTGACCAAACCAACAATAGTGAACGCATATATAGT
The DNA here is from genome assembly GCA_034700185.1 of Phthiracarus laevigatus. Classification (NCBI taxonomy): domain Eukaryota; kingdom Metazoa; phylum Arthropoda; class Arachnida; order Sarcoptiformes; family Phthiracaridae; genus Phthiracarus; species Phthiracarus laevigatus. The sequence goes on along the minus strand of JAQIXJ010004284.1, from coordinate 402 downwards.
TATTCGTATATATTATTATGTTTGTATTTATTAGATATATATATAATTACAACTGTTTAAATAATAGTAGGCATTATAATATAATAATCTAATTTTTCTCACTCTACTAAGTTTTATGCATAATAAGCTACTATTTATCAATTTTTTATGCAAACTTAACTAAGATTAAAAATTATTTTAATGATTACTATTATTTATAGAATAGTATACATTATAATTTAATAATCTAAAAATTCTCACACTTAAGTAAGTTTTATGCATAATAAGCTACTTTTTATCAATATTTATGCAAATGAAGCTAAGATTAAAAATTATTTTAATGATAACTATTATTTAATGAATAGTTAACATATTAGTAATCTAAATATTCTCACACTTGACAAAGTTTTATGCATAATTAGC